>CAIGRF010093791.1:15056-32589 GCA_903798235.1 Fraxinus ornus
TAAATATTATTACTTTTTAACTAATTTGTTAAAATCAACTTATATTCTCTTTAATATTGATTTTAAATTAATTATTTTTGTTCGATAAAAATCTTAAATTTGAAATTAATTTAAAACGGAGTGGGTAGCGGGGCGGGGACTATATTTCCCGTACCCGTCCCATACCCGCTTCGGGGTAATGATCCTCGTCTCATCCCCACCCCGTGTACCAGGTTAAGCGGGTCAAAAAGATTCAAAATTTTAAAATTTTTCGGGTGTAAAATTATACCAATCAAACACAATTAATTAATAATTCCCTGAAAAACAAGTTCTAGACAATTATTTTCTCTGAAATTCATTTTCTTTCCACTTATTTTACACCCTTACAATCAAACGACCCTTATTAATCTTTTTTGGTCAGAAAAAAACAACTCGGATATTGAAGCCGTCAGAACTTCAGGCAGAATTAAATCTTGCTCTGGAAGATCTTAGGAAGGCCAAGGAGAAGTTGGTTTTGGTTGAGACAGAAAAAGCACAAGCACTTGACGAGCTTAAGGAAGCCCAAAGATTGACTGAGGAAGCAAATGAAAAGCTCAGGGAGGCTTTAGTCGCTCAAAAGCGAGCTGAAGAGGATTCCGAGATTGAAAAGTTCCAAACCGTTGAGATGGAACAGGCAGGCATTGAAGCGGCTAAGAAGAAGGAAAATGAATGGCAGGAAGAGCTTATAGCAGTGCGAAACCAGCATGCTCTGGATGTGGCTGCTCTTCTCTCTGCCACTCAGGAGCTGAAAAAGGTGAAGCAAGAACTGGTCATGACATCTGATGCCAAAAATCAGGCTCTAAATCATGCTGATGATGCAACTAAGATTGCAGAGATTCATGCAAAAAAAGTGGAAATTCTTTCTGCAGAGTTAGTCCGCTTGAAATCCATGCTTGATTCAAGGCTTGAAATGGAAGCTAATGAAAATAATAAAATAGTTGAGGAATTGAAATTGGAGATAGAATTTCTGAGACTAGAACTCGAAAAGACCAGGGGCTACGAAGAGAAACTGTCGGAAAATGAGGCTACCTTAGAGCAACTTAATATGGATCTGGAGGCTGCAAAAATGGCTGAATCTTATGCTCGTAATTTAGTAGAGGAGTGGTGGATGAGGGTGGAGGAGTTAGAGATGCAGATGGAGGAAGCAAAGCACTTGGAAAGAACTGCATCAGAATCTCTTGAATTAGTCATGAAACAACTTGAAAGAAGCAATGATTCATTTCATGCTGCAGAATCTGAAATCTCATCCCTTAAAGAAAAGGTGGATTTACTGGAAATCTCAATTGGAAGGCAGAACGGTGATCTTGAGGAATCAGAATGTCTTCTTCAACATGCCAAGGAAGAAGTTTCTGAAATGGCAACGAAGGTTGCATCTCTTACTTCTGAGCTTGAAACTATAAAGGAGGAGAAGACTCGGGCCTTAAACAACGAGAAACTTGCTGCTGATAGTTTACAGTCTCTGTTAGAAGAGAAAGAAAGACTTATAAATGAGTTGGGAAATTCCAGGGATGAAGAAGAAAAAGGCAAGAAGGCAATGGAAAGTTTGGCATCAGCCTTACATGAAGTTTCTTCAGAAGCAAGGGAGGCCAAGGAAAAGCTATTATCTTTGGAAGTTGAGCATGGAAATTATGAAACTCGAATAGAAGATCTGAAGCTGGTAATGAAAGCATCAAAAGAGAAATACGAGACCATGCTTGATGGTGCAAAAAAAGAGATTGATGTTCTGACTAATTCTGTCGAACAGTCAAAGCATGAGTACCAGAATATGAAGGCTGAGTGGGAGCAGAAAGAGATTCATTTGATTAACTGTGTGAAGAGAACTGAAGAAGACAACTCTTCTAAAGAAAAAGAAATAAGCAGGTTGGTAAATTTGCTAAAAGTGGCAGAAGAAGAAGCTTGTGCATCAAGGGTAGAAGAAGATCACTTGAAAAATTCCCTTAAGAATGCTGCATCAGAGGTGATTTATCTGAAGGAAGTCCTGGCCGAAGCAAAGGCCGAGAGCATGACACTGAAGGAAAGTGAAATAGATAAAGAGAATGAATTGCAGAATATCCTTCAGGAGAATAAGGAGCTTCAATCTAGAGAAGCTGCTTCTCTAGAGAAGGTTGATGAGTTGTCCAAGTTGCTTGAAGAAGCTTTGGCTAAGAACCAATCAGAGGATAATGGTGAGCTGACAGACTGTGAGAAAGATTATGACGTGCTCCCGAAAGTGGTGGAATTTTCCGAACAGAATGGTGCAAGAGAAGTGAAGCCTATGATTGAGGTTCAACCTCAACAAAGTGAGCAACCTGTAAAGGAAAAGCCCCATGAATTAAATAAGGACTTCAATGACATATCGATTCAGGCTAATACAGAAGTTGAGAATTTGAATATAAAACTATCTGAAAATGAGAACAGAGAAAAGGAATATGATAATTCTGCAGAAGGCAATTTTAAGATGTGGGAGAGCTGCAAGATTGAGGAGAAAGACTTCTCTCCTGATGGAGGACCAGAGCATGAATCTGTCGAGGAGGAGCTGGACTTGAAGACGGAGGGTGGTGACAACTTTGACCAGATCAATGGATTATTGTCAACAGAAAATCATGAAAATGGTGGAACCTCACCTTCAAAACAGAAAAGTCAGAAGAAGAAGAAACCTTTGTTTCGTAAATTTGGAAGCCTTCTAAAGAAGAAGAGCGCAGGCAACCAGAAGTAATAGAGCAAGCAACCCATAGCCCGTTTTGTGTCTGACCAGTAGAGTAGGAAGGTATTCTAGATTCTACATCGCACTTGGATATGTTTGGTCCATGTTTTTTCCTTCATTTTTATCCTTTCTGGTCTAAATATGAAAAGGCGTGTGTTGTCTTTAGATCTTTTTTCTAACTCTGTAGATGCTAATAGCCATGTTGCGAATTAAAATTAAGTTGTTTGGTGTATTAATTATATATATCGTGTTGAAGGTTACTTTTCTTGTTTTGAGCTTTGCTTTCTTTCTCTTCCCTCCCCTTTGACATGCCCAACAAATTAATAAAAATGAGATTTAATCATATCAAAATAGGTCTATTGCTTAAAATTTTGATAGAGTGGAATTTCTGATCATATCAAAGGCTACAGTCAAGTTCCATGTTTTGGTGGCTTTGAGTCTTGTTGCTAAACCAACAACCATTCTCCTAATTACATCTTTTGCTGTCTATTTCAATTGTCCTCTCAAGGAACTCGTACATTAAGAATGCCTTTTTACATGTCCACCTACATCAGATACTATACATGGAACAGTTTTCCCAGGTTTGTCAATCAAAATTTTTCATGGTTTTCTTTGTTGCAAAGCTCACTCATCTCTTTTCATCAAAGTATACTTTCCTACATCAAAGGTACTCTTGTGGACTTCATTTCTTTTCTCAAAGTTAAATCTCTTTGCTTTTTGTGATGTTGACTGGATTGGCTGCCCTAATATCCATTAAACCAGTGTCTTCTTAGGAGCGAACTGCATCAGTTGTGTATCGAAGAAGCAGCCAGCCATTTCTCGTTCAAGTGCCAAAGCTGAACGCCGCTCAATGGCTACGACCATTGCCAAGTTTAATGGCTACTCTCTCTTCCAAGAACTCAATCTTCTACTAGAACAGGCTCCAATAATTTTTTCGACAAGGGCGCCCTTTAGATAGCCCACAATCCAGTTTTCCATTCCCGTGCTTCAAATAACGAATTAAATTACCATTTTGTATGAGAAAAGATCTAAACAACTTGCAGATATTCTGCATTATCATGACAATTTCTCCGAGTCGAGCTTGGTTTCAGTCGTCAAGCTTGAGATGGGGCTGATAACATCAAAACAAATGGCTATTGCTGTCATGAGATTTCAATTTAGTTTCAAATTTCACCATTGTATTACGTTTTATCACATTCTTTCAAATTGACAGAAATTATTCAGTTGACAATCGTACCATAACCGATCTTTCACATAAACTCTATATGATACCTTAGAAGCAAAAAATGTAAAATGAGGATTATGTGAAGTCTTCATATTAAAATGTCAAAATTTGTTTTTATTTATTAAATATCAACACATTTATGATGTGGTGGTTTGATAAATTGGTTTGCTGCATCAATGACGTAGAACGTCGTCGGTATCCCAGTCAATTAAGAATTTTTTATCAATTTAGGGATGGAAAGTGATGCATGGGTAAAATTTGAAACTAAATTGAAATTCAGTTACCAATTCGAACAAATTAAACTTCAGTGACCCAATTGAAATTTTACTGAGAATTCAATGACAGAAATGAAATTTACCCAGATAACATACATTTAGCTTTCAGCAATCTTTTTTATATTCTTACCCGTCACATCACACTAGAAATGCCGTGGGGAACGATCCATTTTGTTTTGTCATATAGCAATTTAAGGGAGAAATGTCATTTGTACACCTTTTTTGTATCATTGTGGACATTATTCGACTTGTCAACAAATGATTGGATAAAAAATTGTGATGTTTTTAAACTGTCCAATCATATGTTGTCATATGACAAAGTATAAAATTTGATGTATACCAAGCATGATTGATTTAAGAAACTGTATAAAGCTTACAAAATTGGTATTGGGTTTGGTCCTTGGACAATTTCAAATGGGTTGACCATGTTGTCTAAATTAAAATTATTAGTAACTTACAAAGGGGAATAGAAATGGAAATGATGGAATTATTGATGATAAATAGATAGTAATTATGATGTGTGATTGAAATTAATGTTTGATTCATCTAATAAACTTATCGAAACATAGGCATGAAAATCAAAAATTGTTTGGCTCGATGGCTATTTACCAATTGACATCTGCAGTCTGATTTGAATTAATCTAGTTGTACAATTAGTATTGAGTTGTCAAGATTCGTACCGTTGATTTAAAAAAATAAAAATAAATGGATGGTTGTAATGCTTGTCATATGTGAAGTTATAAAGAAAATTGTATGAGTAGCGTGATTGATCTAATTTTATGGATGTATTTTGTAGGGCATGGAGCCGGAGGAGAGGGAAGGTGCAGGATGGATTTTACAAACGGTCCATATGTCTTTTTCAATCATGGTGTCAAATTTGTAACATTTCCATTGTCTATTTGCCTTTCTTTCACTGAACCTGAAAGCTAAAAGTGCGAAAGGAATCAAATATTGTCATTGAAATCAAAGTTGTTGATTTTGAGTTGCTTGTAATAATAAAAGTGTTGGGATATGAAAATTGGGTATCAATTTTTTATTGGTTTTGATTCTCATTTTTCTTAAAAAAAAAAATTCAATCACTCATTTTTCATTAAAATAATATTACACGCAAATCAGAAAGAATTTCTTTCTTTTTTAATCACACAATCTTTATCAATCTACTGGCACTTGTACAAGCCATCACTACTCTTTTTTTATTTTTGTTAAAAGTAATTTTTCGGAAATACATATTCTTGGAGCCCGTTTCGTGCACATTAAAATGAGATAATGTATTTTTTTGAAGTGATGTGATGGAGAATGTGGTTGAAAAAGAAAAAAAAATTATTGATGTAATGAAAAATATTATTTTATTGAAGAATATGATTAAAAATGAATAGAAGAATGAGAATAAAAAAAAATAATGTGACTCCAGGTCTTGCTACTTTCTATATGACTACATAAAATAACACAAGTCAATAGAGTGAAATATTGGTGGCATTGGTAACCAAACCAAAAAGAGATATGGCTGCTGCAGATTGACGGTTGTAACCTCTTCCTACTTTAATATAGTACTATCTCATTTTAAACTCTCAAGATTTAGTTGACAAGTGGAGTCTAGCAAGTTGGTTTAGTGGTGGACCCACTGGACCAACCAACCAACATACTAAGTGCTTAAATACAAAAATTGGTGTTGACCTTTTAATTCGGCGAGGCCTAAATATCAATTTTTCATCCACGTGACCACGTGTAAACTACTTATACATTTAGATAATCATCTTAGATTGTACAGAATGGAGCTTAAACAGTGCAACGATGTTGTGCACTTGATGCTCAAATTAGCTGAGGAAAAATATTTGGGGTGAAAGAGAGACGAAAAAATGGGTGTCGAGCGACGATCGTATGCACTTTGATGCTCAAATTAGCTGAGGAAGAATATTTGGTGTGAAAGAGAGACGAAAAAATGGGTGTCGAGTTTTAGATTATGCTCACAAGTCTTACACTATGAGTTGAGGGAGAACACATAGGTTACCTTTGAGAGAAATGATCCAAGTATTTATATGCGAAGGGAGTTGGTCGAAGAGAACCCTACTATTCGCTTGATATGTGGTCTTATCCTAAAAGATCACTTATCATGATCAATTGTGTCAATTAATAGCTATTATAGGCTTGTGGTTTTCATAGCCTAAATATAGACTAAAAAGTGGTGACCTAACTGAGCATCGTCGTTGTAGAGCTATCACTCCATACACTAATATGTGCAGCTTGGTCGATGCAAGGCTTGTAGCATATGCCCATTGCCTCAGGTATATGCTGCAGCAGAGAGATGATGCATCCCTCGAATAATAATAATATTCTAAATTAGACATATAAAGATATGGTCTAATTGCCTTGAAAGATGTATGTGGAAGAGACGATGCGAAATGAGGTCTTGATGTTACATGGCCTTCATATAGTTGACTATCATGTGGTCTGCCTCGTAGATAGAGACGTAACAATAAATAATCACACACACCATATATTCTAATAAACTTATATCTCCACATTTCCAATTACACATTTGCGTCTTTATTTATTTTAAAATGATCGAATTAATGCGATTTCTAGATGAGGTTGATGATGAAATAGTGTGAGAAAAGATTAATTCATGCTTGATAACTAGACTTCAACTCAAATTTTAATTGGGTTACCCAAATATTTGTCTCAATCAATGAATTAACTAAAACTAAATTTACTTTTAATATTAGTCACTTTGTTAGCCACCTCTCCTAAACTTCACGTCACAATCTCATATTTTCTAGTAAATATGCTACATACTCGGTAGAATGAACACTACACTAACAGGGACTAATGAAATGACCAACACTATTAAGTAAATTGAATTTCGGTAATCTAATTACGACGACCAAAAATAAAATGAATCCTTGTAAATTACAATGGTCACAACGAATACGAACAGCGTTAAGAGTAATGTTACTTTGCAACACTTACCATAAAAATTACTAATGTAGATAATACTAAATGTCATTAAATAATAAATAAATTTAAATAAATTATTTAATTTTCTTTTATTCAACATATTATATATAAATTGGTAGTGATGGTTACTACAAGATACCAACCATCATCTTTATCTCGTTATTTTGTTTTGTTGTGTGTGAAATATAAAATCATTATCGATCCAAGTCCAGGCCTGGATAGGAATTTTGAACAGTACATTAAAAAAAACTAGTGGGCAGGCGGCTAGGTTGCCGTAGCTATCAGCATCACAAGTCACCAAAACTGCTGACTCATGCTTATCATCGTTCCACCCCTCGATATTTTCTCTCCCTCCCAAACTTATCTCTGTTTATCGTTCTCTCTAAATTGTACGTATTAAAGAAATATGTTACATTTACGTAATTTTATGTACATAATGATGTCCACACCCTTATATTCACTTCAATTTAAAATAGCATTATTCATATAAAATACCAAATAATGCAACAACTTATACACTCTAACCATTCATTTTTCATAATGTAATTCAGAATTGCAAACGCTAATAATTTTATTTATGAAAACCACACTAGTATGTATATCTATGTACATATTCATTTCTAACATTATTTATGTATTTCTCATACCATACCCCTATGTTATACACATTAGTATTTATTAATTATTAATATATACAGAAAAAGCACGCTTTGACCTGTAGAGATAGAAAGAAATTCCGGCACCGGCTTCCATTGACAAAGCTCAGGCCCCATTATTAGTATTCTATAAGAATTCCTCCGGTTGGAGCTCTGTGAGGAATTCCCTTCCTCCTTTTTCCGCTTGACCAATTCTGAGGAGGCGTTGATGGACTAAAACTCTGTATTTTGTTCTTCATCTGTTTATTAAGCCTTTTTGTACCGCCGCCGTCTATGGATTCCTCCCACTCCCACATTTTCTTCTTCTTTTCAAACTTGTTCGATGTCCCAGCAATCTGATCATTTCATCAATCACATCATAGATTCATAAGGGCCGGAAAATGAATCGTTTTTTCACAAAAAATGAAAACAGGTGAATAAATAAATGAGCGATACCTTGCAGCCAAGGGAGCAGAAATTGAAGGAATCGAGGAGGCTACGCTCACAGACTCGGCAAGTATTGGTGACGCCTTTACCAGGCCTTGGCTGTGGGCGTTCGTTCAGAAAAACGATTTTGGCACTGTTGATAATGTAGGTCTGAACCCCTGTTATGTCCAAATACTTTTGAATCTCAGAAACCCTTATCACATCGTGATACGATGACCTCCTAATCTGCTATCACAACAACAAATTAGTTCATCAATACTGAAATTGGAAATGGTTTTGTTGATTGACTGATTGATTGGGTACCTGAATAGCTCGATGGTCTTCGTGGAAATTGAGGCAGAGGGAACAGAGTGCTCCGTTCTTACAGTCCAAACAATACATATTGCATTCGCTCTTGTGAGCACTGGCATGAACCTTGCATTGACCGAAGAAACGCGTTTGCAGAAGTGGACTGAGCCACGCTGGCCACTTGCTATAATCATCTTCATATTCACCTCCAAATTCGCCCTAATTCCAAACATTTCAGATCAATAAAACACAGGAATCATCATAATCAAATCAAATTATAAAAACATTTATTGAACAAACCATGATTTTTTGGAACGGAACGGAACTGATGGGCTTCAACTTTTGGGAAATTAAGAGGCACGGAAAATAGAGAGGAGAAAAGGTGAGAGAAAAAGAAAGAGGAAGTTTCTTCAGTATAGTATTTCAGTGGGTCAGTGGAGGAATGGTTTGTGCTTATCTGACTGACCCAGAAACTCCACAATCGAACCCAAACAATTAATTTATGGATCTGACGTATTTACTTTTGAGAAATTTAATTCACGGCCACTCAACTTTAAGTAAATTTTCAATTGGGTGACTAAATATTAATTTGTCTTCATTTGGTCACTCAACTTTAATTTTAATTTCAAATTTCACTATCCTACCATAGTCGGCCACCTATCATCCTCGAAAATGATGAAAATTTACTTAGTTCACAGTCATACAATAAATAATAGTAATTCTATCTATCCATATTTAGGTGACATTTAAATGATAATAATTGATTTGACATATTAAAAGAGATTCACATCATTACCTTTAATATAACAAATAAATTACTATCACCTAGACTTCTAATGGACAACTATCTATATAGATGAAATTATCGAAAAACACCCTTCAAGGGTGGTCGAGTTGATAGAACAGGTGAACGCGGAGACTGAATGTTACGAGTTCGAATCCTCTGCCAATACTTTCTCGGTCGAGCCCGTCAACCAAGCTTGCCTAATGCGGTTTATCTCTCCTATGTGGTTTGCAAGCTACTGCACATTGAGCTAGATTTACCTAGTGCGCACTCACGAGTAGTGGCTGGAGGTTCCTACATAAAAAAAAAAAAAAAAAAATTAAATAACTAATAATTACGTGACAACCTAGAAAAGGGATATGGAAAATTGAGAGCTATAGTAATGTTTAATTTCTTTTTCCTTTTTTTTTACACTTCAAATATTGATAAATTAGTATTGTAATGTTGTGTGTACACCAGTTTAGATAACAATGAACCTCACAAATTCATTGTGTAATAAACTAGACTGAATTTTTTTAAATTAGACAATGTAGCGGTGATATCCATTGCCACCTAGATTGATACTACACATCAGTGATAATACATAGTATTATTTGAATTAGCATGTTACTATGCATATGTTTGGCTTATATTTTTAACATTCAAATATTTTTTAATCTACACATTTGTTTAGATCCACAATGAGTCAATGACTAATCACTTATTCACCATTCATTTTTATTTATTGACAAATGAGAAATGCATGGAAAGTCACAATCCCTACCACGGAATAGTGCACTTACACGACTTCATTGATTTTGTTTTTCAATCGAGAGACCGAGAGTTAACTATGAAGACTTTGGACTATCTGGATATTACATCATGAAATACTTGTATTCTTTCTCTTATGATTCGTTGAATTATGATTGTCAATTACGCAATTTTCATTTAATTGAGATTTTATTGAAAGTTAAGTGACTACATATGAAATTTACTTAATAGTTGGATAGAAATTAATAATACGAGTTCCTTGTTGAATTTGGCCACTTGGGGATTGGGTTGTGGCACAATTATAACATATCTGGGAATATAAAATTAGAAGATGAGCGGTTGAGTCTCATCCGCATTACACGTGCTTTGCCTGCCCTTTTCATTCAAACTATACACATTTTTTTTTATTTTTTAATCGTCTATTGGCCTCTTGTTTTCGTTTCTCTAGTTCATTAGCCTTTTCACATTCTTTGTTTAGCCTAAAAGGTAAACAGCAATTTCCTAGAAGTAACGAAGGCAAGAAATATCTAAAGTATCTTGACTTAATAGTTTTGAAAGATGTAATTTTTACTCCTTCATATTATCCAAGCACTGTTTGATTTGGATTAAAATCCAATTAAAATATCAAGTCAAGGTTATCAGGGGCGGATCCAGTACCTGGCCAACCCCCGCGGCCGTCCGTGCTGGATCCGCCGGAAGCTTAAGGTAAGTCGTCGCTGTTCGCCGACGCTGCTAAGAAAGAATTGAAGAAGTCACTGTGTTAATGTTTTTCCCTTTCTTATTGTTTCATTCTATCAGTTGGAGTGTTACCCATAACCTTTTGACCTTCAATTGCATTTGAATTGGTCGAATTTAGGACAAAAACATCAGCATGAATTTCAATTGGATACCTGAAATTCCCTTCGCGAGCACCAAAGCTGGTGGAATCAAATTCAACATTTGAAGTGTTAATTGGTTCAATTGATTGTTTACCCATGGAATTCCCATCAGTAATTGGGTTGGTAGACGTGGAATTGAACATTTGAAGTAGCAAAGAATCATCAAAATCCTTAGTGCCAAATTTCACACATAGAGCTCGAGCTGCCTCCATAAATTGAAACTGTTCCGGGCTAAATTGGGTCTGACCCATTGTTGGGTCAGGTGCTCCTGAGGTAGGCGACCCCAACCCATGTGGTTCGCCACCATGGGTTGGCCTGAGAGAGTTGGAGTTTGAATTACTCGGACAGCCTTCAAAGGGGATCGCGACGTGACTTGTTTCTAAAATTAAAACAATTTGAGTGACTGTTGTTTGCACCAAATTGGAACCATAGTTTGAGTCAACTGGGCATGGGTAAACGATCGGCAGTGGTCCGCGACGAAGTTGTTGGCCGGAGGTTGGATTTCCTTTAGTTTGCACATTTTCAAGCTGCTGATTTTGAATGATTATTTCAGGTGCATCTGTGGATGAAATGAGGAGCTGTTGGGTGGAAATTGTAGAGCATGTTGAGGAGATTATGTTGGTATCAATATCCGGTGGTTTGGGTGGCCAGAAGGTGGCGAAAATTGGCTGCATAGGTGGCGGCTTAAAAAGAGTTGTGAATTGTGATTTGAGAATTTAGGGTTTTAGGAAATTAGGGATAAGTGAAAAAAATAATGGATCATATGTATATACTTTTTACATTTTTATGCATTTATATATGTATCGAATTTTATTTTCGACTATTACAATCGTTGATTGTCAACGGTCAACGGTCTTTGGTCTCCAGTCAACGGTCTCCGCCCTAACTGAACCAAAATGCTGAATTTGCCCTGAAGGTCATTATACGACTAGTTTGTATAGTGTTGTATCTTGTCGAACAAGTCATTATACAACTTAGATTTATATTGTAAATCTTTTATGGTTTAATTAATAAGGAGGAAATACGGTAGCAGGGTTTTCTTCGACTCTTGAAAAGGAGCAAGTTAGTCATCAATGTTTTATGTTACATGAGTAGTAGAATATAATGCCATTTATACTTCAAATCTTTGTTAAAATTTCACGGAATTCAAATTAGGTGTTAAAGGGTATCATATGGATTTATTCTACTCTTGAATACTAAAATGTATTGATGATATCTTGACAGCATTCCGAATAACTCCTTCACTTTTATTAAATTTTCTATCTTTTCATTGTGAAAAGAGAATCCGTGAGACATTGGCACTACTTGAGTCATTTCAAGAGATGATTGTAGAAATTCAATTTTTTTTTTAACTATTTGCAATTAAATTTGTGATAATGAATTATTGTTCTTGTTAGATATTTAGAGCATCTTTAAAAAAAAACTATTTATTTTTAAAGGCGAGCATAATAGAGAGTGTCTTTAAATTTAAATAATTTTTTATATACTTCAATAATGCTCTTTATTTTGATCTGCATTTTGCTCTTCTCAAAACATAAAAAAAATAAAAAAAATAAAAAATGTATCATCATATTTTATTTAACATATTTTTATGAAAAATTCTAGATGTACATCAACTTTTGTACATCGGGATGCACACCCCTCTCACATGGGGGTGGGACCCACTGTATAAAATATTTTTTGATTTAAGCGGGTCCCACCCCCATGTGAGGGGGGTGTACACCTCGATGTATATTGTGATGTACAAGTAGCAAAGTCGTATTTTTATATGTCAATAACCAATCAATTTAAATGTTATTTAAATAATTTAAGAAATAGAGTATTGAAATCTATAACTTAATCAATGTAATCATTGAATAATAGAGAATGATTTTGTCTCTTCCAACTTACTCTTTATTTTAAAAAGTTAAAATAGAGGATTTCGAAATTAGTTTTAAGCGTTATAAAGTTGAGAGTTTTTATTCCGTTCACTGTCGACAGGAGATTAGATCAGTTACATAATAACTAATTCAGAAGGAATAACATCTTCATACGTAGAATTGAGAGCCAAACATTTCTGGGTACACATAATAGTAGATGGAGAATTTAAAGTGGAACCATGCTTCTTGTACATTGGGGCATCCATCAAGGTATCCTTATCCTTTAAAGTGGGATAGTGGAGTCAACCGTCCATTGTGATTTTAATTCTGTACAAAGAAGAATTTAACTTTATAAATTTGGCCCACAGAATTTAATTTCAAATTAACATAAAATAATGTTTCTATCATCTAGTGATAGCATCTATGGCAAATTTGTCCCATCCTTTGAAAATAACATTTTATTTACCGACCTTTAGTTTCATTTGCATATTATATGCCGAAATTCAATTTGTTTTTTGTTTTCTTAATGAAGTTTTTAGTTATATTATTTTCTTCAAATACTGCTCTCTATAAAATTTATTTTTCTATTTTGTCCACTGTCTATGATAGCTTTAACATCTAGCTTTTAAAAGTGGGTAGCATACCACAAGAGCCAGCCACATCTTGTGTATTTTATGTACAATATTTTTTTCGGACGATGACAATCCTTAAATTAAATTAAGTTAACGATGTAGATCTTACTTTCTAAAAAAATTAATCAGCTTCTTCATCCCACCCGTCATCCACTCCACCACCACTACTGCTGCCACCATTGCCAACATGCCACTGTAATCATGGAGGGTTTCTCAAATGATTGGGGGAGAAATCCCTTTGAATTTTCGATCAACAGTGATGACATTGACGAATCGGGGAACATATGAGGTGATTCCCCTATGAATTCAGGGGGGATTTCTCCCCACTCACAAGGGAAAATACCCCTTGATTAAGTAGGTAACGGCATGGTGGTAGGGGTGGGATGGAGTGGATGAGATGTAGAAAATTATTATTATTATTATTATTATTATTTAAGTTAGATCTATACCGTCTAATTAATTTTCATGTTGGGATCACGTGTCAAAGATCCATTGAACACCCCCCATCTTTATGTATTTACAAAGGGTAATTGGCGCAAAACGTCCCTACCTATGACGGTTGTTGTGGAAAACGTCCCTACGTTCGATTTTTTGGTGCAGAACGTCCCTACCTTTGCATTTTCTTGCGCAAAACATCATTTTGACCAATTTTTAACATAAAATGACCATTATACCCTCTTATATAAATAAAACAAAAAAGAAAAGAAAAGAAAAATAAAGAATAAATTGCAATCTAGTCCAAAACATTTTAAAAAGTGCAAATCAATCCAAATAAATTATTAACTTTACACATTTAACCTAAAATAATTAAAAAGAAAGAGAAAAAAAATACTAAATGCAACTATTCATCTCCTTCTTCACCCACCCCACCCCACCTGGTGGTCCTTTTCCACCGCCAAGCACTTGATCGGCCCAGTGTGCCCAGTCAGCACGGAGACGCAGGTGTGGACACCACCCTCTTCCCATCGCCACACGCAAATGCTTTTATCGGCGGACCCGCTCAACACCAAGTTCTCACCCACTGCCAAACACAGCACCGCCAGTTTGTGGCCCCTCAGCACGCCGCCGTACGACATGAAGTGCTTATCCCTCTCCCAGAAATTCACCAGTCCATCGGAGGACCCTGCGTACAGCACCGCCGCCCTGGCGCTCACTAATCCACTGTTTGTTTTAAAACCAGAGAAGTCCTTCAAGTTCTTCCAGACCCGAATATTCTTGCTATCGGATCCTGTGTACAGCAAGTCCCCGGAGGCTGCTAACGAATAGATATGACCTTCTTCTCGTACTAGGGACCCGATAAGGCCGTGTTTGGGCAAGTTTGTGTATTGATTATCATCGTCTTCCACAGGATGTACAGTCTCTATCCATGGAGATTTTGTGTAAGGAGAGGGTTGATTCCATGGAGACATGTATGGAGAAAAAGTGGCGCTGGTCGTTGGAGCTGACGACATGGCAGCGGTGCCGGCGGAAACTGTGCTGTTTCGAGGTGAAGAGAAATCATTATTGTCTTCTGGATCGGAGTACAGAAAGGCTCCAAATTTTCGGCGCCGGATATTGTTTTTCTCCGGGAATAATGCTCCACCGTTGAAATTATTGTTCGTCATTGCAAAACTTTTTGATAATTCTTTGAGTATGAATGAGAAAATAGAGGGAAAATCTAAGGTTGAGAAATGTAAGAGAAGTGTTTTGGTTTGGTTTGGTTTGGGGTGGGGTGGGGTGGGTGAAGAAGGAGATGAATAGTTGCATTTAGTATTTTTTTTCTCTTTCTTTTTAATTATTTTAGGTTAAATGTGTAAAATTAATAATTTATTTGGATTGATTTGCACTTTTTAAAATGTTTTGGACTAGATTGCAATTTATTCTTTATTTTTCTTTTCTTTTCTTTTTTGTTTTATTTATATAAGAGGGTATAATGGTCATTTTATGTTAAAAATTGGTCAAAAGGATGTTTTGCGCAAGAAAATGCAAAGGTATGGATGTTCTACACCAAAAAATCGAACGTAGGGACGTTTTCCACAACAACAGTCATAGATAACGTTTAGCGCCAATTACCCATTTACAAATTACATATTACTACATTGTATCATCATTATTAACTTCAATTCATTTTTAAGAAATTAATCCAGCTTGTATTGTCCAGAAATTGAATAATCAAGTAACATGTTACTAGCTTTTTTAATGTCAAATAATTATTCTTGACCCTGTCATTTATGGAAAAATTACTTAATTTACGAAAATGGCAAATTCCATGCTCGTCAATTGAAAAGTGTCTAATTTTGATAACTCTTGCATGACCAAATTTGGTACCAACTTGTCTGTTATACCCTTAATGAAAAATGAAGCTTTTTTTTTTTTTTTCAATTTGTCACGAATTTCGAGAAGACTAGTAGTTTCCATGAGAAGTTACATTAATGCTAATTAATACATAATTGATTCATTTGCTTTTATTATCAATTAGGTATTGACCAAAAATTTTGGGAAAAAATGAAGAAGACAAAGTCGGAAAGTCATTAACACTAAAAAATAATTATATGCTTCCAATTCATAAGAAAATCATATAATTTCATTTCGAAAAATGTAATCTTATCCACATTTTCAGTTGATTAGGCTTACCTGATAAGTTGTGTTTAATAGTTGTTATTTTTGAGATTTCATGACGTTCTCGACATTTTAAAAGCTGTTATCAATATTTGGACCATGTTTATCTTGACACTTAACGTTTCATTTGTTCAGAATGAGATTTCGCTTTGAACATGAAAGTTCTCTACATTTCATAATATTCTCGACATTTTAAATTTACTTCTCGACATTTCATTAAGAGTAATATTATTTATCCTTAGTGGGGTTACGAACACAGTTTATGTGGCTTTAAATGATAGGTGAAATTAAACGACTTATTTAATTTCACCTATTATTTAATGTCACATTAACGCCACTTAAACTGTGTTTGTAACCCTAGTGGAGATGAATATCATTACTCTTTCATTAATATTTTATTCACCCACCTATAGGGAGAAGTGAGCATTTAATGCATGACTAACATAGTACTTTTTTAAAATGAGTAGTATATGTTATATGTCGAGTTATTATTGGTTAATACAATTTTTAATTTTTATTGTGGAATTTAAAAGAATAATGTTATTCATCCCCAGTGGGGTTACAAATACAGTTTAAGTGACTCTAAATGATATGTTAAATGAAAGATGAAATTAAATGACTTATTTAATTTCACCTATCATTTAATGTCATAGTAACGCCACCTAGACTGTTTTTGTATCTCTAGTGGGGATGAATAGCATTACCCAATTTAAAATTGTTAACGAGGACATTTTGGTCTATATTATAGTAATTTTGACAAAAAAGAAATTTTGAACATTTTTGCAAATGACTCTATTTTTTGGCAATTTCCTCTTGATAAAATGCTTGTACACAAAAGAAATGGAAACAAAATAACCTTTTAGAAAAACTTAGGAAAGGTCAGTTTTAATTACCTTCTCTCTCATCACTACACATAAAACGTGCATATAACCATCTGCAGGAGTATTAGAGGATGTTCTCTTTCCCGTTTTCAAGTCGTTTTCTGTTTTCGATTTTTCAAAACAGTGAAAACGCGTTCTCTTTCCTATTTTCAAAAACGTGTTTTTAAAAATGAAAAAAAAAATTGCAAAGAAAACAAAAAACGTCCAAAACCACGTTTTGAAAATTTTGAATCCAAAACAGGGTATTTTTACAAAACACGGGAAACAACTTCCAGAAACCCACGATCCACAAACCCGTCTCTCTCCACCGTCTCTCGTCTCCTGTATCACTGTGTTCCTTACCATTTCCATCTCCCAAACCCACAATCCAAAGCTTCCACTGGGTTTCCATCGGCGATCTCAGGTACCCACAATCCATTTATTTTCCATTTCTTTGCCTGCTATTCTATATATTTTGGACTTGAATCATGTTTTGCCTCTGAATTTTTAATTTTTTGGGTGTTAGAGAATTTCCATCGACGATCTCTGATTCATCACACACGCACATATAGCCATATATGCATCCTATTCGTCAGATTAATTATCTTTATTGCCATTTCTAATTAAAAAGTTTGAATATTTTTTT
>CAIGRF010093791.1:38152-58231 GCA_903798235.1 Fraxinus ornus
TAACGTAAACTACTATCACATATTGGCAGAGCATCCCGAGCTTTACAAGGGTAAGCGTTGGAGACTATTGGTCCAGTATCTCGACATTCTGATTCAGTTACTGATGGAGCAGCTCGAAGGCTACAGACGAGTTCATGCTCGTGCGATGCAAAGATAGCACGCATTTGAATGCATGATGTCTCTCCATTGCAAGTAGAGGTCAATTTTGGCCCATGCATAGACGAATTCAGTGCTCCAACATATTTCAACTTACGTTAGTCTGCGTAGCATCTCAAGGCATTAGCTCGTGAGGCCTTTGCTCTAACCTGAGAAACATCACTATACTGCACCAGAGCAGTCAAAGCCATTCCAATCACATTTTATCGAGTCTAAACGCGAAGAAAAATGTGGAATTGCAATTCCGTCTGTCAAGTATATGGTAAATTTTCTGTGAAGCTTAAACACTACCTATTTTAGAAGTGATTCAAATCATTCAACCCCAATTTTATCAATTAATGCACTATATAGGTGGTGATACATAAATAAAACCAGTCGTCAATAACTCCGGCCCCAGTAGGTCCACTTTTTAGCAGGTTTTCCTGAGGCAAAGCACAACGTACCTGCATGAAAAACAATATTTAGTGGAACAATGCAAGGCAATTTGAAATCAAGTAAATTACATCTGGTAATTAATAAATGAACCATCCATACACCCAGTCCTTGATTGTGTAGAAACAATTTTTTTTCACGTATGATAAGTACTGTAGGAATTGTTCATGTACCCCCCAAGCTACATCAGGAGATACGGGGCACTTTTATCAACAAAATTCTCGAAAACTGAACTTATATTATACCTTCTGGGAGTTCTGGCTGGTCAAATGGAGAACACAGGGACTTGGCTGCACCCATTTCTCCCTTTGTCCGTGCTTTTACATCCTTCTCCACCTCCTGCAGTACAAAACACAAAATTACATGAGGATAATTTCGATAAAAACAGAAATGTTTGACCAGCAAACATGCAACCTACTTTACATGGACCTAGCCAAGAGGAGCTTTTCTTTGGTCAAGTACATATATAGAATGGCATCAAAAAAAGGTCTAGTCTTCATCTAAATTGTGAAATTTCAGAATAGCAGTACCAGTACAATCAAGTAATTTGCATTATATTCTTCATTATTTTTTCTACTTGCCCTTCTGCTAGTACTACTGCCTAGGTTGTTGCTGAGGGTTGGGATGGAATGATTCACGTATAACCTTGCAGGGCATGACAAATCAAATTTACCATGCCACATGAGGAGAAATAGATATCATATACCTCCTCATCACACCACGGAGCCAGAATCATTTTCTTTTGGATCAGTGCTTCTGCAAATTCTTCCCATGTATTTACAGTGTGAATGCAGGCATCTCTTTTTTGTTTTGCAACTTCAAAGAGACTTTTCTGGATGTCATTGAGCAAGTCGTTCATTTGTTCAACCAAATTGGCCATGGGAATATCAATTTTGGCCGAATTATCACGTCGAACAGCACGCACCTGATACAAAAACAAAAACTCAATAAGTAGCAATGTAAGGATCAAGTACGACAGAAATCATGAATAAAAATACCAAATGGGTACAACATTTAATTTTTCTTTCTTGGTATAAATTACTTTTAATTTATGTATTGGTAGATCTTAATTTATAAAAATTAAGCAGCAAAATATATACAGAGCTAGCAAATTGCAGAACTTAGGACTCTGATACCTGATTATTAGCCAAGTCCTTGGGGCCTATTTCAACCCTAAGAGGAACACCTTTCATTTCCCAATGTGAATACTTCCAGCCAGGTGAATAGTTATCTCGAGAATCCACCTCGGCACGGATGCCAGATTCATTCAAGGTCTTTACGGTGGCTGCACATGCATCAAAGATTCCTTGAGTGTTGGCATCCTTATAGGGTACAGGGATTACGATTACTTGGACAGAAGCTATTTTAGGAGGCAGCACCAAGCCTTTATCATCCCCATGAACCATAATCATTACCCCTATCTGCCAGAAGTTGAAAGAACAAGGAAAAACAAATGTCAATAGCACTGGCTGGCAGAAAGAAACTGTGCTAATAAATCCAAACTGGAGATTTACGGCCTGTTTAATGTTCAAAATTAATACTAATATTTTCTGTGAAAAAGTTGGAAGAAAGGAATGTCAGAAGGGAGGCAAATCCCAATTTAAGTCGCATCCTTTCCACTGCATTTACCAAAAAACCTTCAAACAGGAAAACAAACACTAATTTTAAGAATAAGATGATAGGCATGGTAAAGACTATTCTATCAGCCTAATCTTTGTCCTTTACGTAAAAACCATGTCATAATTGTTCAGAATTTCCTTTGAACAATGTAAAATAGAACTTTAAAAAAAAGTATAATGACAGAGAGAGAATATCCTGCTTACTGTTCTGGTAGTATAAGCCCAGGAATTCTGCCAGACCATAGCCTTTTCTCCTTTATCATTTTCGAAATTTATCTCAAACATTTTTGCAAAATTTTGACCCAAACAGTGGGAAGTTGCACCTTGTATAGCACGCCCAGTGTTCGGGATAAAAGCCTGGCAAAAAATGAATCAAATCATGTCAAAATTAGGTAACAGAATTCCATTTACAAGAAGAGAAGACTCGTAGAAAAATTAGCATTGAATAAGATAGTGTAATTGTTAAATACATCAACAGTGGTGGTGTAAAGTCCACCAGCAAACTTCTCATACTCACTTTTCTTGCCCTTAATAACGGAAACAGCCAAGAATTCTTCATAAATACATCTATACAATTCCAGAATCTCAAGGACCTGAAACAAATACAATAAGGAAACTGCTCAATTAAAATTATGAACCACTAAAATTCAGTGCTAAATCCTAACCACGCTATCAAAGCTGAAATATTACTCAAAATATTATATAGATAATCATCAAATAATTTTTTTTCCACCAATTAGCCACAAAAATGCAAGTAGAGAGTCAGCATTTCAGCTCTTCAAATTCAAAAAACAAAATGCTTCCGGGCAGTATCACAGGAATCCTCAAGCCATTTCCTGGACTTCTATTAAGGCACATGTACCCATGTCAGTCATTACATTCTTGAAATAAGGATATTGTAGAGATTTTTGATGAATATGACACTTGGGCATATGCCTGAATCTGAATCTAATACTCATACCCAACTCCATCAACGTTGACATCATTCTTACCCTGGGTCACACTATTTCTATCCATTAAATAATACAATGCCACATTTGTCAACAGATTTTCTAGTTAGAAAGAATATGCAGCAATGAATGAACTCAAAGATACATACCCAGCAAGAAAGTATTTAAGGTTGCAACAGGATAGGAACGGGTAATAGTAATCACCATAAACTCACTTGAAGACAGCAATAGTACTCTATTAATTAGCATAATATTTTTAGGGAATCTTAGCGTTCCTTGCTCTGGCAACAAGAACTATCGCAGTTCACAAGTTTCAAGTAAAAAAAAAAATTCAACCATTGTCAACACCGAACATTATCGTACATGCACATATTTGGAGTGTCAAAGCTGAGGCTAACACAAAATAACCATGAACAAGAAAGCAATACGTGGAGAAATGAAGATGGCCTAACATAAAAAATCTAAAGCAATAGCAGCCTGATACCAGATACAGCAGTGGCAGAAAAAGTGGGGCTAAAAATCTTGTACAGTCTTTTCGTGATATTAAAATGCAATGGTCTTTAAATTGTTTAATCTGAGGATCAACTTTAGGATTAACGTTTAGTCAAAAGTAAGATTTCAGAATCTTCATAACAAGGAAAAATCTGAGCACTGCAATCCATAATATAACTAGAAGTACCTCGGTATCCGCCTCCTCCTTTGTTGCAAAAGCAGTATGCCCTTCCTGCCAAAGAAATTCTCTACTCCTGCAAATCATAAAGATGACATCACCAATTAATAGACAACAAACCTAATTCTTGATTACTTGTCACAAGATAAGTGTTTAAATTTTTAGGTAAACGAAGAAATGGATAATCTAGGGGATAACAGATCAATTCGCTTATAGCAAATCCAATACAAATACTGGGACAAATGATATAGAAGCTGTATTCACCTTCTAATAGCAAGATTACCCAATCTGTCCTGTTAAAAAACCACAAAACTAACTAAAAAGACAGGCTCCCTGAAAAGCACCTGATAAATGGAGTAGGATTGCTAAACTCCCATCGAACAACATTGCACCATTGGTTAAGTCTCAGAGGCAAATCACGGTGTCCCCTAATCCACTTGGAAAAATAAGGATACATAACAGTTTCACTAGTTGGTCGAATGGCAATGGGCACATCCAGATCAGATTCTCCTGACTTTGTAACCCATGCAACCTGTAAGAAGTTCAAGATCAAGTTATAACCAAGGAGGAATCAAAAATTACCGAGATTTCATTACTAATGGCGAAGATTATATTCCTAATGATGGAGTTTTCATTCCTAGTGGTTGAGATTTGCATTCTTCATGGTGGGATTATTATAGGCATTAATTTAGAAACCAGATACCATTATATTTTTCAGTAAATGTTAAATTTTAAGTTATTAATGAATAAAAGGAAGTTTTGAAAAATGATTCATGTATAGAAGGTCTCATAAAACTTGATATTGCCATTAATCATTGTGCTGCCTGTTTCTCATCGACCCAGAAAGGAAACTAGGCTAAACCAAGAGTTAGGGTTATCAAGATAAAAATATCTGATGTTCAATAAAATAACCAATACACTTCCAAATGATACTTAATTTTTGCACCTAACTACAGATAAATATGGTATAACACAGTAGCGCCAAAAGCAAAGCAATCTCACCTCAGGAGCAAACCCCTCTATATGATCCTTCTCTTTTTGCAGAACACCAGGGGACACAAAAAGGGGGAAGTAGCAGTTTTTTATTTTCATTTTCTTAATTTCAGCATCAAAGAAGGTCTGCACATTTACATAGGAAACAGATTCAACAAGCATATCTAGATTCAACAAATGAGATAAAAAGTCAAAAGGAGGTGAAGGTTATCAAACAGAACATAGAATAATTATTGAGCAAGGAAAATTATAGGAAAAAAAAAGTACAACATTCTATGCACAACAGTGGTCCAATTTGTCCTCATGATGTGGCAGCTAATAATTTAGGTCTGAAAATAGGAAAATGCAAACATTGATACTTTTACTGTACCTCAAATATAGAGTTTGGAAACCACAACTTAAGTATATGTTATTTATGATAATAGACGACGGCCAGTTTCATACATATAATGCAAGTATTTACTAGTGCATAAACTAAGTCCTTTTCGCATAAAACTTGGGATCTAAAATGTTGAAAAAATTCACCATTCCATTTGGTGCGCTATTGAATTTACAGAAAGGATAAAAAAAATCAAAATTAAACGCAAATTCATCAAGTAGCATAGTATCGATGGAATTTCACTGGGTAACATAAGCTTACTTGCATGATCTCCCAAATGGACATCGCCCATGGCCGCAAAATGTAACAACCAGATATGTCATAGTACTCAATCATTTCACCATTAACGACAACCTATACAATCAAGGAGAGAAAAAGTGATCGACTGCTGGATCAAAACCATCCCAATTTTTAACTTGGAGACTGAAACAGGGATTGGGAGTCAATTTAGATCACAGATAAGTTTTTAAGGACAAAATATTGTACTAATGTAATATAACAAAATGAGCAAGATGCAGTATAAGACGAATTGGCATTCAGTTAACTTTGGTCCACATTGAGCATTGCAACATAAATGTCAATTTAAACTTTAATAAGAGTTTGTGAACATAAAAAAATAGGGAAACAATAAGGTTCCCAAAGAAATTGTGTTCAGAAATCAGAATTTTTAATATAAAAAGTAACGAGTGAATAAAAATGCATGGAAGCACATATATCAAAAAAAATATGTAGCAACATAGTCAAGAGAGCTAAACATATGACAAATATGCATGCAACTTCACTTTATGACAACATTCGAAAAAGCAGCCAGAAATTGAGTGAGGCATACCTCAGAATACCACTCTCCAAAGTTGTCATCTTTCTTGACAGAGAGACCAAGACCAGTCTCTTTCTTCACTTCCTTCTTTTTCCCCTCTGAAGAACCAAATCATAATATTTCAAAATAATACCCACATTGTGCGGAGTCACAGCACGGTTAAAAAAAAAAGGGGGGGGGGGGGGGGGGGGGGGGGGGGGGGGGGGGGGGGGGGGGGGGGGGGGGGGGGGGGGGGGGGGGGGGGGGGGGGGGGGGGGGGGGGGGGGGGGGGGGGGGGGGGGGGGGGGGGGGGGGGGGGGGGGGGGGGGGGGGGGGGGGGGGGGGGGGGGGGGGGGGGGGGGGGGGGGGGGGGGGGGGGGGGGGGGGGGGGGGGGGGGGGGGGGGGGGGGNGTGGAATATTATATAAATAATTAAAAAAGAAAGAAAGAACCAATAAACAGATCGGCATAAACGTGAAAACTTCAAAAGAAAATAGACAAGGCAACCTCTTGGATTCATTTACATAATTATCACCAGACAAAAAGATAAAACAAAAAAAATACTGAAACAAATCCATTTATGAATTTATCTAAACGAGTAGTTATGTGGATTCATTAATTTCGTACCAGAAACAAATGAATATGCTGTATATAAAACATAACAAAACAAAACATGAAATTTAACTGGAAAATTACAAGTACAGTATGAAGGGATAAAAAGAATTTGTACCAATCGGAAATGTTTCCTCTTTCAGCCGCAATCGCAGAGCCAAATGCGCGCGCAGTAAAGAAAGAGAAGCTATAGCCGCTCTTCGCGTAACCTAAAATTGAAAATCTTCCGTTGAAACGTGGCTGCTGCCTGTATATTAAAGAAAAGAAATACTATTCTCGCATCTACGCGAAATTGTAGGGTTAGTCTTCAATCTATACTTCTTTTACCAACTTAACGTTCCAATCTTTATTTTGGAGATGTCACTATCCTTTTTTGGGCTCATTTTTTTTTTTAAATTCATTTTCAACTATATACTCTTCCATAAAATAATAGTATATGTAAATTTAAAATTTTTTTCTTATTTTTTAACTATACATTCTTCAAAAAAATCACTATTTCAAAACATATCTTCCCCCAAAATCTCATTTTAATGGAACAAAAACAGTGGCAAAAATTTTGGTGCGTCGTTAATCTCAATTATGCATGCTATTACCAACTAATCATAAGACCTTTTACGATGAGCGAAACACATTAACAATTTATTTTAGGATAGACACCAGATATTGAAAATTTTAATTAAATTTACACGTTCGTTGTACCATAAATAAAGAGGGGTCAAGTTGACCGGAATCAAACTGTGAGTAGTGAGGTGTAAGAATATTTTTTTCGATCACAAAGTGGGTTTATGTTTCACAAAGTAAAGGAATCTTGTGTCAAAGCACAAACAATGTTGTATTAAAGAATCAAATTGGATAGTTTTAATTACAGAAGGAATATATCAAGCAACTTTTATGATGAGAGAATCCATTTTCACGGTACACTGTCACTTGCTATATCACACGCGCAAGGTGTAGAGGTTTTCCCTCGAACCTAAAGATATACATTTCAAGAAACAATATGAAGTTTGCTGTCCAGGAAGCTGTTGACTGACAACCTCAAAAATACGCCATGGGCGCACGAAATAGCAATGACAAAAGATTGTGTGCACAGGGTCGAGTGATCAAGACACCTAAAAGAATCTTCAACGGCGCCAAAACTCGTAAAAGTTGAATTGTAACTTCCCAAGAACCACATTAGACAGACAACTAGTACAATAAATTACTAGGAATCTAACTATAATCATAGTATTAACTTTCACATCCAAAATCTTGATAATTGCTCATCTGCATCAGATACAAACTGCAGAAATAATGTGCACAACGCATAGGATTACCCAATAACAAATGATAGCACTGAACCGAACAGGCAGGATGCACTCCAATCATATTTAACGGGAAGATTGCCCTTCAAAAAGCACGTGGTTATGAAAATGGTGGTGAAGGGAGAGAGAGAGAGGCCATACACTCGTTTAGAGCAATTAAAAGCCATATAAAACTGGATCGGGAGAGAAATTGTTTTACCTGGACAAAAGTCCATAAACCGAATCGAGCTGTTCTTCATAAATTAAATATTCAAACGGGTATCTGAATTGAGAACCGATGAGTTTAATTCGATTCTCGGTTCTAGGCTAAGAATCGAAGAACCGAATAAGAATCAAATCTAAATAATTTTTTTAATTTTTTATATTAAATTAATTAAATTATTTGAATTTTTTCGAAACAAATTATTAAATTAATTAGGTAAATTTAATTTTGTGTTTGAATTTTCTGGCCAATTATTAAATCCTTGTTAGCCCAAAGCCTTATCCATTTCAAATGAATTATTGATATGAATCACCGATATTTTAGTATTAATATCTACTTTGTATATATTAAATTAATCTTATTGGACAGCTTGTTATTTATATGTTTTTAAATTGGGCTACATTAATTTATAATAATTATGAATGAACATGTTATTAGTTATATTTATGTAGTGTTGTTGTAAATGTTAAAAAATTTAATTATGATACGGAACCTAACAGAACCGAACCGGACCATGTCCAGCCCTACCTGTGAGCACCAATGTTCTACACGGTATGTTATTGATAGACAGGGCCTGAAAAACTTTCTAGTAGTACAAATATCTATGAGAAGGGCAAATATTGAGTACATTAAAAGAAAAAGGATTTCAGTATCTCTCAGCTTGGCTCTGGTGGCAATATTTTCAAACTCCGCATCCACATACAGAAGCTAGGATCATCAAAATGAATAAAACTACTCTTTAGTTTTGTTCGCTGCTCTGTAGTCAAAGTTCGAAGCTGAGGAAATCTTGCCTCCTGCAGTTGTAAGTTAAAAAAATTGAGTTTTTTTCAATACCAAAGAGACTGAAACTAATTAATAATGATTAATGTATGCCACATTTCACTCTAGAAAACTAAATTCAAGGATAAACAAACAGAAAAAGGCACCAAATAAATTGCAATTTTATTAGCACCTACTTGCTCATAAGGGGGGTCTTTGTGTGCTGGTATCAGTCGAGAAACAAAATATCTAGCCTGAGAGCTACCCTCCTGTTAGAAACCAGAACCACTCAAAATCTTGATTTATATTAAATTACAGTACTTCATAGAGAATCCAAGGCTCCTATAGGACAGCATTTTTCCAAAAAGTGATATAGAGTACCTTAAATGCAAGAATTCTAGGAGATGGAAATCTCATTTCAGTGAGCTCTTCAGCCAATGTCCTACAAGCTGCCAAAGCTGCAGCACTGTTTCCTTCCTGGGCAGCAAGTTCAGCACCCTGAATGAAAAATAGAAAATTGTTAAAGAATCCTACACATATAATAAGAAATATAAACACCAAACTATATATCCTGGCGGATGAGGTATAGGGAATAACCTAAAAATGCTGCTCCTATCCACTTCTCCCTCCCTCTCCCAACTAAAGATGGGGAGAACCGGGCCCAATAGCCCATAAATAAAAAGGAAAGGAAGAAAAAATGCAGCTGTCCCAGTTGTGGGAACTAAAGATCTGCAGTTCACCTCTAAAACTAATGATCGACGTACAAGGTTATTTCCACAGAAATCCATTCGAGGCTATGATAAGTTATTTCCATTTTCATGTATTACAAAAAATTGAGAAATTTCTAAACATTTTTTCATTTTTCTATTATGATGATGATAGAATATGTAATGGAATATCACACATAAATATGTAACGGAAGACCTAAGATGCACATTATTTTGATCAGAGAACATCACCTTCACTATTGAATCAAGTATAAACCGGAAAAGAAAAAAAAAAATTCGGGCCTACAAATATTGATTTTAGAAAGATACGAGTCAACAGTGGATCTGGACCCCACCCGAGCCACCCCCTCTCACACAAGCATAACAAACAAGCCTTAGATGCAGTTTTTGATGCTGGATGCTATGGGAGAATTACAGGAGAAGAGGAAAGGGGAGAGGAGAAGAGGAAAAAGCGAGAAATAGAAGAAAAAGATGAAAATAGAGAAGAATTGGGGAAGAAAAATATCATTTTTTATTCATTCAAGGTTGTCCTGATTACATCGAATAATCCCCTTTATACAGGTTTCAAATGACCCTATTCTAAATAAGAAAATATTATAAAAGATAATAAATCAAATCATATTAATATTTCCTAAAATACAATTTAAAATTGGAAACTAAATAAATAAAATCCCTTATAATACTCCATCATTTATCCCTAGAGAGAACTCGACTCCGACAAGATGGACTGCAACTTCTTAACCAAGGAGGACAATATTTTATCTGACCAAATAACGAACCATTCATATGACAACTGAATTTGCAAAACATTCCCAAGCAACTAAGCTGACCAAGGGGGGTGATCTTTCCTTGTGACCAAGAAGCTACAAGGAACCCTAATAAGTAACGACACGTGTAAGTCATCCACAAAAGTTACCACGAAATCCATATGAGTAGCACAATGCACTAAGACGAAAGACTGGCCTGCAAAAACAAATGAGTGCAGTACTGGTGGCTCGAATGTGCCCCGATGAGGAAACAATTCTACTATATTGAAAACAGAACATTCATTTAAGTGTAAGGGCCAGTTAAAGAGATTATGTACAAGTGAATCCCTCAACTTTTTCTTTACCTGTGCTGAAAATCGTGCTAACGAAACATGTAATAATGCATAAAAATCATCATGAAAGTATTTGTGCCTAAATGGAGTATCAAATGCAAGCTCATAAAGTTCATAACCGAAAGCAGTGTGTTTGTCAAACTTGACAAGAAAATCAACAGAGTATGGAGATTAATTAGATACTGTGATTAACCAACCACTGTACCAAATGTTAAGAGAAGAAGTGTGTGAACGAACAATGACCTTGCATAATGTGTCAATCAGGGGAGTATCACACCATGGTAGTAAAGTCATATTAAAGGCAATGTGAGTCACAAAGGGATTAGCCAATAACGAATTTGGCATGAAATCGAGGATGGGTGGACTATTTGGCTAACGTATTTCCCACATGTAGTTTTGTGGGATGATAGACGCGCTTTGTGATTGGATAAAACAATATTTTTTAGGGCCTAAGCTTTTCGCCTTGTAATACATCCTCACTCCAAAGAGGATTCTTATTATGTGAGGGACTAAAATGGTTGCAACTGCTTGACAGACAACAAAGTCTGCAACTGTAAACCAAGACGAGCATAGGTGGTAACACCCCAAAAGTAGTATATGTGTCCACTCAACATCTCAGGGAAACAGCAGGTTTGGACTTTGGAGGACATATTATGTGCACCTGCTTTGTCAGCAGTTGTCATATTTCCCTAGTTTTAGTGCTTCCGTTTTGTGCCAAAACAAAGTAACGCCTTATTGCTAAAAGTGACAGGTTTTCTGGCCCTATAATCATGACACACATAACTAAGTGAAGTAGTTTAGGAGAAGGGAATATTTATCTTATTCTTCCACAAGAAATATTCTTTACATCCATTGTGAAATATTAAGCCAGGCATGCACTGCAAAGATATTTGCTCCTATATTTATTTTACTAATATTAAGCTTAAAGTTAAAAAGGTAAACAAGGTCATGCTAAATGTGAATAGATAGAAGCACTCAACCTAAACAATAGTCGATAATGTAAAGACAAATTATACAGATGCAGCATCATAACCTAAAAGATGACTGTCAAAACGAAAAAGAGTTTATTGAGTGGCATACCATCCAAATAAAGACATCAGTGCCATGATCGAGAACAACCGCAGCATCAGATTGCATTGCAAGGTCATAAGCCGGCAGTTCCTCAAAAGTTCCACCTTCCCGATGCATTAGACAGCGAGGTGCCACCATACGAAGAGATAGATCAAAGGATGCGTTAAGGAACAAGCTTCGCAACACAGGCCTCTCATCTTCATGACCAAGTATACTTCCAAGAAGTGGGCCTCTACTGAGATGAAATAGGAGTTCTGGCAATAAAGAGAGCTCCTTGGGAAACCGAAAAAGCTTTGATTTGGACATTTGGGAACCGAACTTGTTAGCAATATCTTTGATTCTCTCATCTATCGTTTTCCGCATATCAAGAACATCACTTGAGTCTTTGGCTCGTAAGAGAGTTCTCTTAGCAATAAGAACTGCAGCCACTTCATCCTGAACACTCTCTAGATATGTTGAAACACTATCTACGGTAGGCAATCTAACGGTAATCACTCTTGAGACATCAGCTTGATAAATATTTAAATATTGAATAGCAAATTGAAAGTACACAAAATCACTCTTGATGTCTCCACGAGTCTCCAATGACACTGCAAAACTTTGTGTTTCTTCAACACTAAGCATCTGTATTGCTAAAGCACCATCATTCATAAATGTTTCTTGACTGCCCGTATGTGCCTCCTCACCAGGGCCAACCACCTGACTAACAAAAATATTGTCAGAACAACGGATTTCCAGTAAACCATGAGAACCTGCAGCCCTTGTAGATGCCCTCTGCAAGTTCACACCAAATGCCTCTCCAAAGTCATCATTGAGAATGAAAACACCACCAGATGCTTTTGAAAGGGGCTGCAAAACAGGAACTCTTATTGGACATGTTCCGGCACATAGTATATCAACCACTGTGTTACGTCTATGAGCCTCACTGCCTAGCTTCTCCATCCACTTCAATGCTATTTTCTCCATATGTGGGTAGTTTGGATGGCTGAGAGAATAAGGAACAGAACCGGGACCATAAGTACTGGGTCCACCAGCACACACAATTATTCTGCTATTTCCACCGGGCCTTTTAACAACCCCTCTAGACAATTCTGCTGATGGCCCCTGAATTATGGCCATGGCAACCTCCACTGCAGTACCTAAGCAGCGGTCTCGAGAAGCTTCAGGTAGATTCAATATATATGGCCTTAAGGATGAAAAAATAGAATGGGCAACAGGTAGGGAAGCATGAATTGGAGACAAATATATCCCAGTCCCATAGATCAAAGCTTTTATGGACTCCTGACTGGGAGATCTGTCACCGGGAAGTACATCTGCAGATGCGGTTGATTCTTCTGAGAAATCATACACAGAAACTGTGCGGCCATAGAGTATAATCCCTAGTCTTGTTGTTCGGGGCAAAGAATCAACAAATGCATGCAAGGAGCTTTGTAGATGCTGCAGGTGTGGCTCGTCTAAACACTCATCTATTACCAGAACTATAGGCGCTGACATTCTAGATTCAGACACGGGAATAAAACCAGGTCTCTTGTTCCCAGTCTGGACATAATCGACCAAGAGAGAGGATAGTTCTGGAAAATTTCGGAGCTCTTCTTTGCTGGGGGCTATGTATTCCCCTTCGCTTCCATTCAAATTTCGGCAAATCACACATTGCCACTGGCCTGAGCCAAGTAAAATATTGCAGTAGAGATTGGCATAAGCTCCACAATTCTGGCAGCGATGGGGGTCACGTTGAATTATTTGAGGACCTGGTGAAACCTCCCTTCCGGGAGAAACTAATGCCCCAAAACCTAAACTGGGTACGTTGGCTAGTTTCTTCTGTTTCAGAACCTACAAGAGTAAACATGGTCAAGTCAAACAATAAGAGAAATGCATGTGGTTCATCTTATAAGCAACAGAATATTGTTGATAATTAGATTTGAAAGTCAAGGCATAATAGAGTTGCCAGTCAAATTATGCATCTAAAGATGACAAGTAGTAATATTATATGAAGTCTTTTGAAGGACATTAAGAAAATAATGTCTAGTTAACATTCATATGCTACAATCAAAAACTGAAGACAATCCATGCTAGTTATTTAACACTTTCCTAAGTTACAAAATTAAAAACCAGGTATCACTGGTTCCTTGTAACTGGTTAGGTAAAAGAGAGATATACCTTGTGAGCTGAGAATAAAACATTTGGAGATTCTGCAACATGAGCCAATTCCTCTGTAACGTCAGAAATTTGGTGCTGCAACTCAGCTGACCCATTTGAAAAATGGGAAGGCGATGTTGTTGGTAAAGATGAGCCCAAGGAGAAAGCGACAGGCTGAGGAGATGCAGGAGATGTTCTGAATGGCACAGCAGCTGGTTGGAGAGGTGATGAGAACACGGGAGGGCCAGGTGGAGTGCTCATTCGAGGAACAGGGCTACCTGTTCGGATCCCATTTGCAGGTGATAGTAAATTTGGAGTCTTCATTGATGGAGACGAAATCTGATTTGATTGTATAAATGGTGGAGGAGGAAATCTTGGCCCTGATGGTGATGATGATGGTGGTGGTGGTGTGGGGAAAGGAGGGGTGCCCAATTTTGTATCCAGGAGAGGTGATGGGGTGCCTGGGCTAGGAGTTATAGTAACAGAGTACCCAACGGAAGATTGGGGTTGATTGGCCATTCAAAAGTTGATTGAATCCCAAAAAACTCAGTCCCAGTTCCAGGATTTTCAAACTTCACCCCTGCAGCTGGCCCTAGAAATTATTATCCATTATACAAGCTTTTGATAGCCATTGAATTTCAGAAAATTCCTTAAAAACTCTCAATCGAGATATATATAGATACCCAAAAACTTATGTAGTAAAATTCTGGAACCTTAAATCCCAGGGGAGATTGATAATAATGGGTTTGAAACTGAAACCGAAGCCAATAATTTCGAGGCAAGTTCTGCCCACGATCTGCAATCCAAATTCCAAGGTTTCATCATTCAACCAAAAAAGTAAAAATTAAATAATTATCGAAGATGAGTAACTAACCTCTTAATTGATAAATATGGTAAAGATTATCGAAGAATTAATTAATTAATTAAAAATTCAAATCAGACTGAATCTTGAGGTTTATTGGCGTCAAGATAACAAGAGAAAGGTGCATACATTAAGAAATATGATGAAAATGGGTCAAGATTAACACGAACAAAAATGCATACCTTCGTATTGAACCTTTCCTGATGCCCCTCTATAAAATTTTCATCAGGGTGTTTTCTTGGGAGGGTTCTTACTTCTTAGATAGGTGACAGAGTTTCGTTAATGAGTGCGGCACTATTCTTAGTCTGTGCCGAGTGGCAGTAACTACGCATAACGCACACTATTGGTGAGTGAAACGAGGCAAAGTCCACCGTGTACTATGCTCGCACTTAAACGGTGACGTCTTGTCCTTAAGATCAAACCGCGCACATTTTTACTCCTCAGGCCTAAAAGCCTATTTTGGGTTAATTTCAGTAATGATCCCTCAACTTTACACTACATTTTCCATTCACCTTTATACTTGCATAAAGTGTATGGTTAAAATTAATTGTTTATTTTAATTGGATTAAAATTATTTCATTATATTGTTGAACTTTAAATTGTTCCAATTACACCATATCATTAAGGTTCCGTTTGATTGCAAATGTAGAATTTGGGTGAAAAGAAAATGAATTACAGGGAATTGAATTACTTTGAATTTGTTATACTGAGAATTGTAATTAATTGTGTTTGATTGATATAATTTTTCACCTAAAAAATGTTGAAGATCTGGTGTCCATTTGGTTTCATTTTTCAAGAAAATTGTTCATTAAAGTGATAATTTTTTTTACCATTGGATCTATAATTTGTTTCAATTGTCAAAAAAAAAAAATTACCATACCGAATAATATTCGTTTGACTTTGTTTGCATGAAAATTGTCAATAAAAGTGATAAAAAAATTTACCATTGTGTTTATAATTTTTTTCAATTGCAAAAAGGAAAAAAAAACTGAAAAATCAATTTTCACCGATTTCCACAAAACCAAAGAATTGGTAAGCATGTGAGTCAAACCAAGAAAATGAATTTCGTGGAAAAAAAAATTGGTGTGTATCAAACAAAGCAAAAGTGAAAGTTGGAATTTGTTTTCTATTTTCCATGAAAAATAATGGTTAATCAAGCAGGCCCTAATAGATCTACTCGTGTTTGTCCAATTACGTAAATGAAAATATTTTTAAAATATAGTTTTTTAACGCACTTTTTCATGTGTAGTTCGCATTAATTTAATCAAAAACTTAACAAGTATATAACTCCTATAACATAGAGAAGGACTTGATTTATGAATTTCATAAAATATGCTATTGAAAATAAATTTTAAACAATTGGGACTAAAAAGAGGCCACATTAGCATATTTAAATACAAATGATTGCCCCTTGGATCCTTTTTTATTTTTCAAAGTGAGGGTGTGGTGCAGTCAAATTTCATGTCACTGAACTTTCATTGAAAATTCAATTAGGTTACTATATTTAAATTTATATCAATCAGGTCGCGAAATTTCACCACTATATCAAGTTGTATCATCTATCGTCCCCCAACAACAGATAGTAATTACTTAGCTATCAACCATACTAACCCAACTTCTATATAATCGCTTCGTGAAACCTTAAAAAACGAAAACAATAATAATGGTTTTGGAAATGTATTTTTATTAACGTGAATATTTTTTTTTAAAATCTTAAAACCTTTTATGACGTGACATTGTGTTATATTACGCAGTGATTCTTTGGATTATCCGTTGTGATATGGAAAGATAATATTATTTTTGCTGAGTCGCTCCTTTTAACGAAGTTTTTGAATCTAGATTGAGTTATTTATATTGTTTATTTTTTATTTGACAAGTCTCTATCAGATTGGAAGTGAATTTTTTAAGCAAAATCTATTTTCGATTGTGTAGCATGATTTTTAAGTAATGTATGGTTACATTAAAAATGCTCTTAGTAGAATGTCTAGCTGATGTGGTAAGAAAAATTGACATTGTTAAGAGGGTTGTTAAAATGTAGAAACTCTACTAGGGGCATGTTCGATAGGGATTAAAATCCAATTAAAATTGAAAATATAGCCGTTATCGAGTCTCACTCGTCTAATAAAAGTCAACAATAACGACTAATTTTTCAATTTTAATCCGATTTTAATCTCTACCGAACACGCCCTAGACGTAGAGAGCTTACAAAATTTGAACTTTCTCTTTCTTGTTTCTTATTAGGACGTGTTCGATCGTACTTAAAATCCAATTAAAATTAAAAATATGGTCGTTATTGGGTCTCACTCGTCTAATAAAAGTCAACAATAACGACTAGTTTTTCAATTTTAATCCGATTTTAATCGCTACCGAACACGCCCTAGACGTAGAGAGCTTACAAAATTTGAACTTTCTCTTTCTTGTTTCTTATTTTTCTCTTATATAGTCCTATTAAATAAAGAGAAATGTAAGCCAATGCTCCAAGCCTTTCAAAAATGTGTAGTTAGGTCTCAAAACATTCTAATCTTAGTACTTGCATCACAAACCTTTTAATAAATGTGTACCAGAATGTCAATTATATCTAATATGATCTTTTTTTAACTTTTAAAATACTTTCCAATATTATTCAGTCCATATTAAAAACACATTATAAAAGTTTAGTCTCGGAGAAGGATTACATATTTACAAAATGTAAATTGTAACCCCATTTTATGACGACGATATCACTTTTACCATCAACATCGTTATAAAAAGTCCAAGACAAACTTTTCTACTCATGTGCTGTTGTCTCAATCGCCAATGTTACTACTTCCTATATCCCGTTTATATATGCCGACTTTCCTTAATTTCTTGTCCCAATTTTATAGCCGCGTTTCTTTATTGAGAATACTTTGTTTTGTTCCAAATATAACTTCGTCTAATTTGCCTAGTTATAACCAATTTCTCCACTTAATTCTTTTAGTTTAAATTGTTTCAAAAGTTCAAATTATGGTTCTCAATGAATCTGATAAAAATAATTTATGAATGTGAGAATTGAAAATTAAATTGTTCAATTTCTTTACTACGTCCAACAATAATTTACTACTAGTTGTTGATAATTAAATAGGGCAAATTAGAAAAGATTTTGGCAAAAATTACTTTTTCAATAACATTAAATAAGATTTCTTAATAAGTGTGAAAAATAAAATCAATATATATACATAGGACGGAGAGAGTGTATAGAATATAACACATGTAACACATTGCATTGTGTTACTGCCACCACAACCACACCATTAAACCACCATAATTGCATGCACCACCACCACCACTATCTCGTCCCACTTTAAACTATGACACCAAATAACAAATATTCATTGCCACATAAACTTAAACTCGGCAAACTCCACAACTCAACGCTTTTAAACATGCCGCATAATCAACAATATCAATGTCTACATTCACATAAATTACATTTGTTGACCCAAAAAATGAACTCAACAGATATCAGGCCCACTCTTGTCACGTTCAAGTACGGATCCGGCGCATTTCTACCAGAATTGAATTGGTAGTTTGACTGGAATAGACGCGGGAGGCACTTTCCGACAAGAGACAAAGATGTTCGGACCTCGACTGTTTGATTTCAGCGATATTCGTACTATCATCGAATACCCGATCGATTTCCCGTGTTAGATCTCTCTTTCGTAATGGGATAAGTGGAAAGATAGGTATTGTGTAGAACGATAACTCGTTTGTATAGGAATCTTGATCTATTTACTATTGTGTTTGTCGAACATTCCTCAAGAACAAAGTCTGTCCAAAGCTTATAAGAAATTTCACAAGATCCATATATTTCGTATTTGTTTTACTCGTTTTTTGCCCTCCCTTTATTCTATACAAAGATAAGCTATTTATACTAATCTATTCGACGTGGTGATCGTTGGATCCAATCCACGTAGATATATCTCCCAGGTCCAGGCTTCACATCACTGTCAATTCGTTACAATTAATATTTGACAAAGGGTCAGCCGCCTTACACAATATAGTCTGACATGCGGACAAAGTTTTATTACATGTCTTATCAATCACTTCTAAATGATCTTCAGATCCATTATGACAGGCGGCATCGAAATCTGCTGGATTAAGGTCAGCCTTTGCGGAGGAGCGTCTAGTAGTAGAGGACCTTTTTTATACTTGTTGAGCCTCTGCGTAGAGCTTAGGAGAGCTTCTGTGCTTCGTATAGGAAGTCTCTGCCTTTGCATGTATGTGCTTCGATTAGGCCTCCGATATTAGGGCCGAAGGGGCGTCGGTCCGATGATGCTTCGATTCTTAAAGGAGGCTCGGACAGCCATGGCTTGGGTCGACTTTGACCTTGTAACATTTCTGGAGACCCTCCAACCGGTTCACCGTCAGCTTAATCATTGGGCATGTGTGGCTGCTCACGTGGAATGTCGATTTGGAACCTCTAATTTCAAGGGGGTAACAACATTCATATAAATCGACATAAACCCAAAAATGAATTAAGCCCCTAAACCACCATAAATCCAAAAATTTTGTTTATCGTCGAATTCAGGCCTAAGACTATTATTTATGGTAAAACCAGATCTTAAATTTGAGATCTGGTTGATTGTGATGGATTGAATCAACATCGTACGACATAATAAAACAAACGACGATGGCAACATTTTAGGGGAATCGAGGTGAAAAAGAAGAAGCTGAAGTGATTTATTAGAAAGAAGCAATGGTCGACGATGACAACAGTGGTGGTAGCGAATTGTGAGGATTAAGAGTGGTGATTTCATCAGGGTTAAAGTCATTAATTTTAAAATTCATATATGTAGAACATTGGTTATCCCTATACATCTAAAAGAGGGAGTTTGTGGGCCCCATCGTCGACCAAAACGACAACGTTTGCCCACCGCCCTCTTCTCACTTTAGGGAAAACCTACGAACCTCTTCATGTTCTCCTAATTCCCTTATCTTCTTCAATACGTTCTGAAATTCAAAACTCTACGAATCATCGCCTTCTTTACCCAATTCCCTCGCCTTCTTCACCCACAGCAACTCCCTTGCCTTCTTCAATCCTCATATCTGCAAAATCCAGACACCTACCACCTTCTTCATCTCGATTGCTTTCTTACGGAGACACCTTCGTTGTGCACGAAGGCTTAAGAATCGGTTGTTCACCACCTCTCACGACATCCCGAATCCACCTTGCTTCACCCGTGCTTCTCACGACCCGATAATTGTGTTTGTTTTTCTGGGTTTTTTTCAATATACATAATTTTTAATTGAGGTGTTGATTTGATTTGATTGGTTCTTATATGTAGGATGATTCG
>CAIGRF010093831.1:0-21481 GCA_903798235.1 Fraxinus ornus
TGTTTGATTCACTCTTATTATATAGTAGGGATATATATATATATATATATATATATACCAACTTGTAGCCTTTGTAGTTGTTAGGGACTAAGATGTAAATTTCCTTTCTTAAACCTTGTATATATTTTGGTAAATATCAATCAAAGATAACTTTTTCTCTCCAAAATATTGACTTGGTATCAGAGCATGAGGCGGTCTAAACCCTAGCTGGCCAGATTCCGGCTCTTCCCTTTACCCAGCCGCCGGCGACATCTGCGACCGCCGGCGACGTCACCTCGCTGCAGTGTCTCTCCTCGCGAGCCCTTTCTCTTCGCGAGCCCTCTCTCCGTGAGAGCCCATCACCTCCCGCGGCTCCGGCAGCTGCGCCGTCCAAGGCTCCGCCCTTCTACTGCTGCAAAATCACATACAACTTCGTAGCTAATTTGGTAGGCTCGTCTTTAGACTCTTGTATAAGTCTATGCAAAAACTTGGCTGCCTCCAGCTCAACATTTTGAGAATTTGTCTATCAGCCCTTGGATTCCACTCAATTCGGAGCATCAATTTAGAACCTAGTCCTGTGGAATTCTATCCTTGTTGAAATCACTGCAACACGAGATAAAATGCGCTTTAGTTCCTGTAAGTTCACCACCAACATTTTTTTTTTTTTTTGAGATTTCATGGTTACTTTGGTGTAGTGTTCTAAAATGCGCCGCCTAGGCGTGCCTAGGCTCGATGCGGGCCGAAAACGCGTCGAATTCGGTCAATGCGTGTAAAAATGCGTCTGGTTCTAAAAGGCGCGATAATGCGCGAGCCTAGGCGGGATTAGGCGCGCCTACTCCAGCCTAGGCGCGTGCATTATCCCGCCTAATCCCTTTTTTTTTATGATATATTAAAAATATATTTTTTTATATAAAAATATATTTAATACCTTAAAATAATTAAAATAATATTAAAAGTACGAAATTCATTATGACGCCTATTCTCCGCATTGACACGCTTAAACTTGTGATTCTTGATTCTTGACATCGACGCATCGCAACGCATTACACATTTTAGAACACTGCAAGTTCCTTTGGATTAGCTTGGTGGTGTTGTTGCTTTGTGTATTGGGTGATTCATTTATCCCTTGCCATTTATAAATCAAAGGGAGGTTTGGTTCTTGCTATCATTCCCAGCTTCTTTCATAATAATGGCTGATAACAAGATGGTCACGTCGTTAATACATGAGACATCATCTCCGATTCATATTAAGTTAGATGGTATAACTATCGCGTATGGTCAAAATTACTAAAGATGCATATTATTGGCCGGAAGAAGAGAGCCTACATTTTTTGTGAACTAACTGTACCGAAAGAGAATGATAGTAGTTATGGTGAATGGGTGGTAGATGATGCTATCGTTAAGTCGTGGCTTATCAATGCCCTTGTGGCCCACTTTGTTCAGTTTGACACTATTCAAAAATACAATTTTTTTTTTGGGACAAAAATGGGACTCAAACAAGCCCTTAATATTATCTATCAAATTTGCTCTTGGACGACTCCAACATTAAGAATTAACCTCTTTTGACAGGCACTCGCAACTGTCAAATAAATAGAAATTGTTTACTCACCTTAGACTATTGACTGTAGAGCTAACCAATTTGATAGGATGAAGATACAATGCTTCTAAAAGTTCGCCTACAATCATAAAGTTTTGCAATCTTAAAGGTTGAAGGCATGGATGTCAAGAGAAAAAAGTTAAAAGATCTACATAATTTAAAAAAAAAAAAAAAAAAACTTAGAATTGGGCTGATTAAACTACTTATTGGCCCTCCTTTACTGTGTATTTACTATTTAGCAAAAGGTTTTCTTGCCAAAAGTTACCCAGAAACGGAATGGCCATAGTGTTAATTAAGGGGCAAAAAAGTAAATAAAAAAAGGGAAATTATCACCCACAGTACCCCAAACATAACCACTCGTTTCAATTGAGTCCCCGTGCATTTTTCTATTGCATTTGAATTTCCCACGAATTATAAGTATAAAAAAGACGCCGTTGCCGGGGATCGAACCCGGGTCACCCGCGTGACAGGCGGGAATACTCACCACTATACTACAACGACTTTGTTAAGCCCCTTTCGGAGGCTTAAATATATATTTTATTTTAAAGCAACATAAAATATTAAAAATATTATTCTTTTTTTGTTCTTTTCATACGTTGGATGAGTTACAAAATCTAAGGAAGCAATTTGGAGGTATATAAAGAAAAAATAAACAAGAAAATCATCTAGGTCTGATTTTGCCCAAGTTTGGCTCCCTTTTTTTTTTTTAAATAAAAAAAAATGTTTTTAATCACATATCATGGAATCCACAACTTTTTATCAAGATTTATGAAAATCTTTTGTTACATCTCTCTTGAATTATTATTTCAAAATATCTAGTCCATGTTTTGTAGAAATCTTTTATGAAATAGATTTTGTTAAAAGTAAACTTTTTAAACTTTTTTAGAATATGTAATTAAAAAATAGAAAAAAATTATAAACCTACGTGCAATTTCTTTTATTGAAAATATATATTTTTAAATAATTTTGGACAAATGAGTGCCGAAAAAGGACCTAATGTTAACCGTACATTGACATCCACCATTCTCGGAATTATTTGGCTATGGCGATAACATTCTAGTGAGAGGTTTGGGCGCACGTGTACGTGTAGATCTTTCAATCAAACCCATCAGATGCATGGATCAAATACATAAATAACATCCACAATATATTTCTTGAGATATGCTACACTTCGGGAGGGGAGGGGAGGGGTGGGGTTGGGCCGCACACATGTGAGTGGGTGTAAAACTTCTGCGAAAATTTCTTTTGTACATATTGGATCAATCCATATTTCTTGCCAATAAGCAGAATTGCTGAAGAAACTGAATCATTACCCCAGCCTAAAGTATACACAGAAACTCGATAACTCTATTCGAAGTTCAAGTTGAAATAAATTGTTCTTTCATACGTTAGTATGCCTAAAGATAGCAAACATGGAATACATTATAAATTTATACATTCGGCTAGTTTACAGTAACATTTTTGAGGACCATTATGGTTGACAACTAGCAAAGAAGCAATTGTTCTAGCTTTAAACAACTGACACGATTTTGTTGGCATGTTAGGTATGCAAAACTTCATAATACGAAGAAAAGAATTAAAAATAACGTATATAATTCTATACAGTACAATCTAGTACTTGGTACCAAACATGATCTGTTTTGGCTGGTGCAGTCTTGTACACCATCCCACATAGCGAATGCACTCTTTAAGAATTCTCCACTTGCGCTACCTTTCACAACTTCTTTCGTTCTTGGTCAACCTTCAGAATTCTCTCAAAGCTCAAACATGTGCAACTTAATACGTACAAAGATAGTGGAATTGAGTGAAATGATTCTCCAAGTATATCTTCAGTCGAATATAGCAGCTACCCTTGTACAAACTATATATCAGCAGCTCTGGTAATTTGCATCAATGCAAGCAGTGTTAACAGTTATATAGGCACCAGTTCGGCCTGGCTCCTAGATCTATTTTGGCAAATGGTTTCACTTGTGCGTCTGGTTTTGGCTCCAAATCTAGCTGCACACAAAAAACCCACTGGGGGTTGTTTTAAAGAGGTACCACCTTACTGTGTTCCCAGAAAACTTTGAACGAACATGAATGAGATAAACATGTTTGGCTAAGCTTAAAAGTTTGCTTATAAGTATGTTTTAAAATATATTATTGGAAATAAGTTACCTATTTTGAGAGTAAGGTAAGATTTATTATCAAAAAAGGCTTCTTCTTTTTTTTTTCGAAAAATGTTAACTTAGCCAAACATGCTCTGGTCATTTTTGCATTTAATGTCTAATGGGCAAGAACATTCAACAGGGAAATTCTACCTTTTTTGCAGTCAACAAAACAGATTTGCCATTTAAAAAAACTCGGATTTTCCGTATTTCCAGAGGAACAGAAATCATCAAGAAATGGGTTTGCCAAATGAGCTTTGTTACTTAAAAAGTTTTAATCGAACTAATCTCATTTAAAATTTCCCAAATGGACCCAAATAACCAATAGCTATACAAGAACAAAAAACTCTAAACAATATGATTCTTTAGAAAACTTATCAGAAACCACCAAGATGATACTTAGAGCATGTTTGGGAAGTGTTTATAAAAGGTTTAAATTATAAACAAACCAGAAATGGAGTGGCGGATAAGTGGGTACTACTTGTGAATCGATCGAAATGTGTGACTAAAAAGTGACGTTTATAAAATGAGCCAAACATAGGCTTAGACAGTTAGACAACATTTAACTATGAAAATATTCTCTTCCTGCTTTCATGAATGAGAACAATGAGAACTATACCATGTACTTGATTTCAATAAATCATTATCATCATCCCGAAATTCCAAAAAAAAAATAATAATAATAACTTACCGAGAGTAAATGGTCGAGAGTGTAATATATATTCCAGACTTCTCAAAGTATGTGCTTCATCTAGGAGGGGTCACTTATCTATCCCCTTAGGAAATATTTTGAATCTTGAAAGTGAAGTGGTTCATTGCCCCAAGAAGTCCAGCCTGCTATCATCTCCCGAGAGAATAGTTCAATGCAGCGAGCAGGCCTAAACCCTGGTACATACTCCAGCAGCAACTCTACGTGCCAAGGAATTGAAATGGAAGAACAAATTTCCCATTACAAACTATTAAAAGGAAATCAATACAGCTAATGCTTAAGATTGACAATGACTTTTTGAATATGGAGTAACAGACGAACTCACAGCTTGAAGAGAAAATACAACTGGGAAGAACAATCAGGCTAAAAGAAACCAAAGGCGAATATATTAATTTTTTTTATTTTGTCAGTGCAAAGACTACCTCCAATGGGGGGCTTCCTTGAATAATCTCCAGGAACACTGATGAAGACTTGATCATCTGGTACATGGTTCAATCTTAGCGGATGTTGGGAATTCATATCCTGCACAGAGAACAGAGAGAGATAAAAGGACATCTAACAACTTAAGACCAGTTCGAGTGGTTAGATAGACTCACCGCCCGATGACAATAACCAAGGAGAACACATTCATATGGCCTGTGATGAAAGAGATCCAGTTCACTAATCAACAAGCCATCCGCTTTCACCTGTAACATCAATAATTAGATTTGTAGACTCGGTAGCTTCGGTAGCATATAGCTGTGAATCTAGCCAATGTCCATAGTTAGATGGGAATACCTTCAGCCAGTAAAATGTAGCAGCATATTTGACACCCCATTTTGGAAATAATTCATTCTCCACAAAGCTCCGCAATTTTTCCCTATTAGTTACCCATAAGGCTACTAGAGATCCAGTTGAATGGGTTAATTGCTTAATGGGAAGAGATAAGAAGTATCTATTAGGCAAAGTCTGATACCTGTTACGGTTCAAAACCAACAAAATTCAGGCTAAGTAACAGTGTAATATCAAGTGTCAAAAGAATGAAACCACTTAAAATAATTCAAGCAACCTAACTTATGAAGTTCAATAGCTTCTACTTGTGAAACAAAGAGATGCAAAGGTGAATAGTTGTTTGGGTTCTGAATATTGGCACTCAGAGTATCTGAAGAATACTTGGTGAATTGTATAAGAATCTGCTCATATCCATTCAATTGTCTGCATAAGCATACTCAGTTTTACCAGCAAAATAGTCTATCTGCGTAAGCAAAAGAGCATTCTATGAAAAATTCCACGATTCTGCTTTTAAAATCCCCCAATAGTTACACAATCAGCAATCAAATGGAAAAGACACTTGCAAGTTAGTGAAAGTGGTTTTTGATTATGATAACTAGATCTACCAACAAATAACTGAATTGCAAAAAACAATTTGTGTAGCCTACCCCAGATTTTTTGGCAACAATACTTAGCTTTTTTACATAACTATGATCTTCTTTATGGTTTCATCAAAATGATGGTCATAGAAGTTCAACTATAAGAAGCTTCTAATAAATAAAATTTCTGTTTAAAAAGGTATTTTTTGAAACTCTATTATAATTGGCTTCAATGTCAGGTTGGCCAAACAAATAGCCAATGGTTTAGTTGACTACTTGACTTAAATATCATTTTGCGAGTATGTCAAAAAAATTGGGCCGATTGTAAATATCACTTTGATACCTCATGTTTGGCTTAAATGTCAATTTAGTCATGAAGTTGCAAGCATAAACAAATTGGTTATTCACATATTGTTGACTCCTTAATCTAATTTCCTTATATTACTCTATTTAAATTATGTTGGATATAAAAATGCTTAGATTTAAAATAGTTACAATATATAAGCACCGGTACTTAACCTATATCAAGCAGTTAATAGATGACACACCAGTGCATTTGTGGATAAGTTCATGGTAGGTCTCTATATTTGAATTAAAGTTGTTATATTCACCAATAGAATGTGTCATGTCAAAAGTATAAAGAATTTTTATAACAAATGATCCAACTGATTGAACTTTCCGCAAATTTGTTAAGAGAATTGGCAATCAGTACAAAATGGCGTGCAGACTCCAGAGTATTTGTTAATTATCAAGTTTCTAAAAGAAGTTGATCTCCTTTTTCAAGAAAATTCATCAATGGACGGTCTTTGTTTGTTAGATTCCATCAAGGAAATTGTTGATAAACTTAGAGTCCGTTTGATAGCACGGAATTCCATGGAAAATGTCACACCGAGGAAAACGAATTCCACTTTGGCCATTTGATTGCAACGTGAAAATGGAAACCAAATTCCAAGGTACAACCACTTTAAGTTATATTTTTTTTTTCATGGAAAACGAATTCTTATGGGTTTGGTGGGTTTTTATTTTTTAAGTAACATGGAATTGGAATTCATTTCCACCTTTACCTATCAAACGGACCCTTAGATTAATAGTGATAAGAATTCAATTCAGAAAAACCTCCAGCTGCACACTATTTTATTTATAGGATTTCTGTACAAGTAATTAAATGGAAACGTTCTCATGCTTCAAATGCTAGACTACTAAATTAGATCAATGATGTGAACATACTTCAGTTTTTGATGTGCACTGCTATTCTCCCACGGTGGATCGATCACTATGAGATTGAAGCCACAATCAGATTCAGCTGACATAAAACAGTGGGAAACTCATATCCATTTTGGCAAAAAGATATCAAAAACAGAATCACAAAAGCATACAAAGTTAAGAAGGCCTTAATACCTTGTTACAGGGAAAGAGAAAAATATAAAAGAGCAGCTTAAAAGCACAAATTGGCTAGGGTTGGTGATTTAAAATCATAGCAACCAATGTTTTTAACAGGTAATTATTATCTCCTCATCTGCAAAACAATTCTGCAATTTCAATTTCCATGAAGAGGTAAAACTAAGTTATGAAAGAAGTTCACTAAGTCAATTTCGCAAAAGAAAACCAATAACACATAATGCCTCTAATTTTGGTGAACGAAAAATTAATAATTCCCTGTATACAATAAAAATTTTCTTATTCCTAACTTATTGCGCCTTAGACATATAGAGTTCACATCTTTCTATACAAGATTCAAAAGAAAATTTGAGTAAGCTCAAAGATTACCAGGAATCAAGTTGTGAATCTTCCCCAGATCAGACTTCCACATAATAAGAAAAGCAAAGCATAGAGAATGTTAGATGCAAAAACCACTGAAATCGTGCAATTACACTAGAAAGTTAAGTTCTCAGAGACTGTAATCGGAAAAGGATTCATTGCATGTTTAAATGAGAGAAATAAACTAATACTCTAATATAACTCCAGTAAAATAGAGAGAGAGAGAGAGCTACCAGAACTGTAGAACAGTAACTTAATAATAAAGAACAGATTACAAGAAATCAAGCCATTTTATCTATTCTTCAACACCATTTGATCATACCATCACCGAAAGGAGTTTTCATCTCATACCATGTAGAAACAACTTTTCTTTGGTACAATATATCTGTGGTTCAAAAATTCAGCCTCCATGTCACTGCTCCCCTCATTGGCAACTAGGTTGTTAAATACTGGAACAACTCTCTGTTTGCAGAATTGAAAAGGTGGGAAACCTGGAAAACCATAAGGAAACTTAAGCTCTTTGTAGTCTATGAAGCTGAAGGATGAATACTTCTTTATGCGACATTGCAACAATTAGACTTTTATTGACACAGGTAATGAGGCAAACATAAAGCATCCCATATAGGCATCTTGCACCACACACATTCACGTGAAACTGCTATCAATCCGTCCATGTTTCAAGCATTTTGAAAAACATTTAACAAATGTATGCATAAATATAATTCTCGATATTATCAGGCATGGACCTTGAGATGCAAACATGGCCAATTGCTTTTAAATCACAAAGGAAAGCATGCTCATCAACTTTAGTGTTCATTTCGCTAATATTAGTGTCTAGAACATCAGTGTGATATCACATTGCATTGGCTAACATTAATGGGGCACCAATAACACTTTCATGTGAGGTTAGTCTTGTAGAGTATATCCAATGTTGCAAGGTTAAGTGTTATTTGTCATTGTAATTGGAACAAGCATCTAAGCAAAAGAAGATAAATGCAATCCAGATACACCATCAGCCAGAAGCTTCAAAACACATTACATTTTCACACTCACAAAGTTTAACAAATTACAACATGCAGCACAACCAACATTTTAGGCAATACACCTATCATGTTAACCAACAACTGCATCACTTCAAATCTGTAATTATTACCATAGCTGCATCCGACATGCCATGACACTTGATATCATTTCATCCGCTTCATACTTTGGAAGTGGACACGACTCTTTGACATATAACTAAGTCACAATAACTAAGCACAACCACAATTTATTAACAAAGGAACAAATGTTTCCCCTCATATCACTTTCCAGCTATGATACTGCTCAAATATTTTTGTGAATGCGCGTCCATCATCAAAGCACTAAATTTTTGTGAACTAAGTCTGTGAATCCTAATATCTTTAGAGCACCCTGATACTAGCTTACTGTATCATCTTATCTATAGATGTGGTGGCTCAAACGTAGGATCTAGTGCAAAGTTGTGCCAAGTAGCTATTCTTGATTATGGTAGATGATTGGATTGAGGTCCACGATATGCATCAATAAGACAATTTTTTGTGGACTCTGTGAATCCCAATATCTTTAGAGTACCCTGATACAAGCATACTATTTTTCTAGTTTATAGTTGTGGTGGCTCAAAGGTAGGACCTAGTGCAAAATTGTGGCATGTAGATCTTCTTGATTATGTGGATGGTTGGATTGAGGTCCACAATATGCATCAATGAGCCATTGGCAAATAATATAAAAACCTCCTATATACCTAGAGATGGAATCTATCAGACAATGACATGAAATCTCAATCTGGGCACAAATTTCCATCTATAGGGAGTAGAAGAGACCCACATTTGTTCTTTCTTCTTAATCCGTGAACTTCATACCTAAAACATAAAATATGGTCACATTCATGTTGTATGAATACTGCTAGATGATTGCATTAGATTTTAGTTATCATACAATATGATGTATTGGAGTGTTGTACAAAATGGAAAGAAGAATTACAAAACAATTTGGTTATGCTTCTGAAAAACTAGAACAGTAAATACGATTTCAGAAGGTGTAAACAACTTCAAGTCATTCCTACTTGATACTTCTACATATAAAATAAATATAAGTTCTTATATATCTTCATGCTAAGTACACAAGAATATCATTATATCGAAAGGATATAAAAATTAATAAAAATTTCTTTTCATCGGAAACATTATTACACAGCTTGGAGAAAACTTAGAAAAAAAAAAAGGAGTTATCGACGAAGTAAAAATGTTATCTTGATTTATTATGAGTTGGAAAAAGAGACAAGAAGTAAATAGCATAGATCTAAAGCGCACCTCCATTTTTTACCATCATTTCATCCTGATGAAAATTAAGAGTGATCTCATAGAGTGGCGCTTGCCAAACACTCCCTACCTCCACAAAATCAAGCTCGCTATCATGTGAAATCACATTGGTCTCATATATCTCTTCATCACACCCCACATTCCTCAAATTCTTCACAATTTCCAAAAGCTCAGTTGATTTTAGCAACGCCTCATGTGCCTTCAATAACATAGACCTCACTTCCTTCAACCAAAAAAGAAAAAAACATTTTTGTGTAATGATACAAGCAACATATATACACATTGACAAATAGAATGCATTTTTGAACACTCCTCCCATGAGAAAGTGTTTTAATCGAACTGTCAGTGTGTCACATGTTATCACCAGACATTACCTACTAATTCATGGGACAGTATTTTATTACGTGTAGCACCATATTCTTAATATATATCAATTAGCTAAGCATTTTCCCAAAAAATTGTGCAGAATTTTTCATTTTGCCACTCATAAAAGTTAATATCAAATTACTTGTATTCTACTGAATCACAAACTGTCAATCTTTTTACACCGGCACTAGTAAGAACATCATTTCGTACATAAAATGTACGGTTTTGTGTGTAAATGTATGTATGTATGTATGTATGTATCTATACCTGATGTCGTTGATCAGCGATTTGTTCACGCTGGTTGAGATTGTGCGATTTCTCTTTCTTCTTATTGCGTTTTCGTTTCTTCAAATTTCCTGAACAGTTATTGGGAGTTTCGGTTGAGCGGTCGGCAATGGAGTTGAAGAATCGGGAATAATAAGCCGACGGCGAAACCCTAAACCGGGTGTACGACCGAGTTAAGATTCGAACCGGGTCGATGAACACTGTTTTCGAGCTTTCGAACAGGTAAATGCCGGTTTTGAGAAAAACCGATAGTCGTTCGTTTGGTTCGGGGACTGCCATTTCCGGAGGCGATAATAGAGCGCTTTGCTGGCGGAAAATAAATGGGTTTATTTGTTGGAGATGGATCCGAGTTGAGTTTGCACGGATTAACAGCTTGTTTGAGCACCAGCTAAAAAAACAAAGGGAAATTTGACAAAATGATTAATTTCATACTTGTGAATTAAAAAGTGGGGAAATTATTGGAAATATCCAAAATCCAATCATACCCTTTCTAAAATAGCCTTTGACTATTCAAATGGAGTGAACTACCAAAAATACATTCAAAAATAGAATTTATATCTAAAGTCATCATAATATAAGGAAAATAACATTTGAGTCCAAAAAGAATTATTTTTATCCTAAAACCATAATATTTTCTAAAACTAAATTAATTATGACTAGTAATAATTACAAAATGAAGAAACCCAGAACTAAAAGAGGACCATATAAAATTAAAACAATTATAAAGAATAAAAAAGAATTTGAATTAGAAAATGAAATTGATAAGATAGGATATCAAGAACAATTATATGCATCTCAAGAAATATTAAAATATTTTAAAGAAAACGTAATAGAAAATTTTGCTAGAGGAATTGTAAGATCTATAATCATAAAAGATATACATGATATTATAGATAAATTAGAAAAAAGAATAAAAAATATTTCAAAATATGATATACCTTTTGAACCAANATTTATCTAGAACGAGATTTCATTCCAAAAATGAAAGTTCTCTACATTCCATAAAGTTCTTGACATTTGAAATGTAGTTCTCGATATTTTATAATTGTGTCAATGAATAATATAACATTTATTGTGAGTTGGCATGCGTACTTTTGAAATAAGTAGAGTATGTCATGTCAAGATTTTATTGACCAAAAAAATATTTAATTGTATGCATATATTTGTCTTTAGTGCGGAATTATAAATTATTAATAAGGATATTTTGGTCTAAAATATTGCAAAATAGACATTGAACAAATTTTGGACATTTTTTATAAATGATCATGAGAAAGTTATTTTACTGGAGGATGTGCAGTTAAAAATGAGTTAAATAAAAATAATACTATTTAACACTATTCTATATGAAATTATGTAATAGATTCAATTAAAAGTAAAATTATGTGATTCATTTAAGACAAGTTAAAGGGGTGGTTTTTGTACGAATCAACCATCGACTCGTGTAGGCTAATTCGTGGTTTACTCGAAGTTGAAATAATTTAATTTTTTAGATAAAATTTATAAAAATATAAAAATAATGTGAAAGAGGAGCCAAGCAACAAATTTTGAACGAACTGACTTGTGCTATTCTTGCTTCATTGAAGTGGTGTGATGGGAAATATATGGTTGAAAAAGAAGGAAAAGTTATTGATTTGATGGAAAATATTATTTTATTGAAGAATGTGTGGTTAAAAATGAGTAGAAGAATGAGAATGAAAAAAATAATGTAGACCAAACAGTGGCTTAATTGTATGCATATATTTGTCTTTAGTGCGGAATTATAAATTATTAATAAGGATATTTTGGTCTAAAATATTGCAAAATAGACATTGAACAAATTTTGAACATTTTTTATAAATGATCATGAGAAAGTTATTTTACCGGAGGATGTGCACTTAAAAATGAGTTAAATAAAAATAATACTATTTAACACTATTCTATATGAAATTATGTAATAGATTCAATTAAAAGTAAAATTATGTGATTCATTTAAGGAAAAATCTTGTTCTACAATACTATCTACATAATATTTTACATATTAATGAGGTTTCAGGGAAAAAAAAAAAAGGTGGAGGAGTTTCATCTAATAGTGATTGTTGTACATGTAACACTACCTTTCATTTGATTGTACATCTCATTTAGCGACATTTAGTCTTGCCTAAAATGATGTTATAATTTCAATAGGGCTAAATATCATTAGTATAATAGAGGCTAAGATCCCTATTTAGATTAAAATTAGATAAAGATTTAAGTGAAGTCATTAATTTATTTTAATCATATATTTTATTATATTTACAAATTTTCAATTATACATTTCATCAACTTTTATTAAAACTACTAAAAATTTAATAGGGGTTAAACTTTCTAACAGATCAATGGTTGGCTCGGCTCAACTTGATATGGAGAGAAGTTATAAGACAAGTTAAGGTGGTGGTTTTCGTACGATTCAACCATCGACTCGTATAGGCTAATTCGTGGTTTACTCGAAATTGAAATAATTTAATTTTTTAGATAAAATTTATAAAAATATAAAAATAATGTGAAAGAGGAGCCAAGCAACAAATTTTGAACGTACTGACTTGTGCTATTCTTGCTTCAAAACTAACACAAGCCAGCTCAAGCAATAAAGTAGGTCGAGCAGAGCTGGTACAATTCAGCCCTCTAAGATCCCTGTTAGGACCTAGTACAAATAATTTATTGGACGACAGTTCAAGGTTGAGTCCAATATACATAATGAGCCTGTTTGGTAATAATTTAAATTCAATTAAAATTGAAAATATGATTGTTATTGGGTCCTACCCATCTAATAAAATTCAACAATAACTACTAATTTTTCAATTTTAATTCGATTTTAATCTCTACCAAATAGCCTCAATTTTTGGGCAACATTAGGTCATGTAAACCTTCTTCATCGAGATTTTGGAGAGTATGGACAGGGGGATAGTAATTCTCTGTACGTGTAGCATATCTCATTTTGAAAAGATAGAATTAAGTTTCATTATAAAAAAAATTCGACTTTACTATTTGTACATCACAATATACATCGGGGTATACACCCCCCTCACATGGGGGTGGGACACACTTATATAAAAAAATTATTTTATGCAGTGGATCCCACCTCCCATGTGAGGGGGATGTAGCCCCTTATATATAAAAGTTAATATACAAGTAGAATTTTTCAAAAAAAAAATAGGTGTTATCTTTTTTATTACAGATACTGAGATAAGATATATTTACTTCAAAAATATTTTAAAATATTTTTAGTATATGCTTTTGTTTTGTTCCTATTCCCGTTAAGGTGGTAATGTATATTTGATTTTTAATTTTTGAAATTTAAATTACAAAAATAAAATTATTACCGTTTCAATATTACATGGAGAGAGAAATACGTATTTTTTTATTACGATTTTTTCCATTTAAACTTAAATTTGATTATAGATTACAGTGAACCTCTACTTTACAAACCCAACCAACTACATAAAACTAGGGCCCCCCCTTTCTTTATTTTCTTCTTCTTTCTTATTCACAGCATCATGTGTTTATTTTCAATTTTTTGGTTAATTTGTTTTGGAAATATAATGGGAAACAATTCAATTGTTGTTATTCTTTAGAGTTTAGTTTTAGCGTTTTATTGCTAGATTTCATTAAAGCTCGAGTGGTTTGGTGGATTAATGAATGACAACGCATCCCTTTTTGTTAGACATTATTGCTAATTTAATTAATCAATTCATATCTATATGAGATTGATCGTTTTACTTAGGTTGTGTCTGGTAGCCATTAAAATGGCCAAAAGAATTGTAATTCCTACATTTGCACATCACTTCAGCAGCAACAATTGACCAGCCATGTGTGGTGCGGGCCCCACTAACGGTAAGGAAAGGAATTAAAATTTGGCCAAAAAGTAAAACCAGACAGACACTTAAATTGAGAATTTTTAATGTTGAAATTAGAACGCGGATAATTTTACTGATCTAAAGAGTTTTTGTCTTCAATTGTCAAGCAATAGGTTACTAGAGATCTTGCCAACTTTGCTGCTATTTCAGCAAAGGTGATTTCTCTTCTATTGCAGCAAATTACATAATGTGTGACCTTAATTCCTGTTCAACATAAAAACAAAAGCAGAAAGTAAAAGTAAGGTCTAAATATCAGTTTAAAATATCCTTATTTTAAAGCTTTTCAATGATTCTGTTTAAAAAAAAAAAAAAAAAGGTCAAATTGCACCTCGTGTAACTTTATAATTAACAAGTGATGTAGAACATTAATTCATATTTAACACAACAAAAGATAATAATATTAATTTAAGAAGTTATAATTAGCTAATTGTATACTTATTCATAGATTTTTTTAATAACCGTAGATGTTCGGACCAACTTACGCGCATCTCGACTAATCTCTCGAAATCTTGAAGTTTACAGTAGGGTACTCACCTCAATTGTTCTAAGAGGACTCGAACTGATGACTATTAATGAACAAATCTATGACCTAACCAATTGAACAACACCTCAGTATTATACTCAGTTAAAGACAAAGATTTATAACACAATATGTGACATTTGAAATAAAAAGTGTCATGTATCACTTTTTTATATACAAAAGCTTAACTCACATCCGACAAAAGAAATATAAAAAGAGTTCTAAATTTTTGTTTAAAAGGTTTTATAAGAGCACCTCCAAGTAACACTTTAATATAATATATATATTGTAGAGAGGCAAATCTTTAGAATCATACTCTAATATCCCTCTATTTTAACTTTTAAAAATAGAGGCACCCTCTATATTTGTACCCTGTAATGATTACATTTTATCAGTTACACATTGAGATGTTCCATTTCTTGAATTATTCAAACCATCTTTGCGTTTGTTGGGTATTAAATATATATTAATTCAAAAAGAAGAAAAAATAAATATTTTTGAAAAAGGTAAAATAAAGAGGTTGTCAGGGTGTATCAATATTTTACTCTTTACATTTAGAAATCAACCATGCTTGCATTACATGGGATTTTTTTTACAGACAACACGTGTGGTGGGGCTCGTGCAATTTTATTTTTTATTTTTAAATACACATGGGGCCCCTTGTGAGGGGTCGGTAAGACCCCTGTGAATAAATCCTTGTACATGAGGATTTATTCTTTAGAAATGATCTCCATAACTTGCAATAAACTTTTTAAAAGTAAAGAAATTATTGTAGATGCTCTAAGCACATTGTAAGCTGTGTCAATATTCCATTAAAAAATGTCAATTCACACACTTTTTAATTGAAAAGTAACAATATGTCACTTTCTTATATAGAATATTAATTCACATTTGACATAATAAAAAATAATAATAACAAATTTTAAGAAATTCTTATAAGCACATTTGAGAAGGCAAAGTTACAACATGTAATATTTTAATTAAAAAGTGTCACGTCATATCACTTTTAAATGTATATATTTAATTCAAGACCAAAAACATAGAGGAAGATTGAAATTGATTCCAATCATATCACCAAAAAAGAAAGTGAAATAAAATAACGAATAGAAAACAAGATGAAAGTAGATTGACTATTCAGAAAAAATATTTAAAACTCAAATGACGATTGAAGAGCAATGTTGGAAATTTGAAAGTATAGTAGTCATTGAGATTTATAACTCGCAATTTGCATATGACAAGTTGAAAACTAGATTGGAAAAATTTCAACGTGACTACAAATTTGAAGTTTCATGTTAGCTGGCAAATTTTATTTTATTACAAAATGATCGATGCATTTTTTTCCCCTTTAGTTTATCATTTTGTTAAATTATATTAATCCGATGTAGAGATGACAACGGTCCGGGTTCGGGACGGGGCACTCTCGCCCCACCACGCCACTCCCCCACCCTGCCCCTTGCCCCGTCCCACCTTAGGCGGGGCGGGGTGGGGCGCCGGCTCACCCCGTTTCCTACCTCGTTTAATTTTTTTTTTACAAAAATTTCATGTTAATTAATTTTTTTATTCTTCACGAGGCGGGTTCGAGACGCTTCGGGGCGGGACACCCCCTCCTCGCCCTACCAACCAGTCGGGGCGGGGCGAGGCGGATTTTTTTGCCATCACTAATCTGATGGAACATCTAGTGTAGTCTGGAGACCTCTTCATCGACACCACATTAGATGGCCATCTACCACATCAAACATTGTGTTAACAAAAAGGTTGCAAATTTTAATTGAGTGACCATATTGAAATAAAAAGGCAAAACTGAATGACAGTTTATAATAGGATAAACTTTCGTAGCTAACAAATATTCATGCATGATTTACAAGTAATTAGTGTAATATTTTGATCTCCGGTTGATATCCGATCTGTTTCCCCCATAAAAACGAGCCTCCGCGTCACCAAGCCACCTATGACGCCACGTAAGCAAAGGACCCACACATGTAATGCTGCGTCACTAGCGGACAAGATGGCAGAAAACCAACAAAATTATAAGTCCGACCCCACCGAAGTCCCTCCGTCGAGAGCCCCTCCACAACCCGACCCTAATGCCCACGGGGACGGCGCCGCCTTTTTATCAAAGATCCGAAGATCTCTCGGAAGTGATTGACGGGACGGATAATAAAGGGGATGTCAGTTTGTCAGCCCACTTGAACGGCAAGACCCATGCTCAAAGCATTAACTACCTGGAGGTGACTGTGACGTGAGGCTTCGGACGCCAGGATGCGACCACGTGGAGGACGATCCAACGACAGATATGCCTAACAAAATAGTATAAATAGACCNGACAGCTTGGATTGCAGTTCGTGATCGTTCAAGTTCAAGAAAAGCATTGGAGTTCGTGAATCAGCAAAAGAGTTTGCAAAATTCATCACAGGTATTATTTCTATCACAATTTCTATCTAAACACAATGCGAATCCTGTGTTTGGGAATCGAAAATCGTTTTAATTCCGCTGCGCATGCATAAGTAGATTCCCAACAGGTCTACCACATCAAACATTGTGTTAACAAAAAGGTTGCAAATTTTAATTGAGTGACCATATTGAAATAAAAAAGCAAAACTCAATGACAGTTTATAATAGGATAAACTTTCGTAGCTAACAAATATTCATGCATGATTTACAAGTAATTAGTGTAATATTTTGATCTCCGGTTGATATCCGATCCATCCTAGAATAACTCGGGCATTGAAATCGTTTTCTTGAAATTTATTTTGTTTGTTATAATCAATCATTTGCCTCGAATGATCTCGACTGGACATTTAAATTCACGCATTTTGCTCCTATTAGAAAGAGGGTCCAAGTCGAGTTAAAAAAATTTCGATATATTTGATCTCAGACATTCATATAGTTTTATAACCTCAAGAAAAGTTATTATTTGAAAAATTCATGTTGTAAACTGTCTCAATTGCTGGAATAATCGTCTTTATATGATATAATACAGTTTTTCCATAACAAACTTGACTTATTTTCTTATAAACAAGTTTTGACTAATGGTCTCTTGTGTGGAAACCATTTTAAGCAGGTTTTTAGCAAAATTCTACCCGTTATATAGTACCAAACAAAATTACTTTTGTATCTTTTTTACATTTATTTCATTGTATTTGAAATATGGGCATATCAGGAAATTTGCTTGATGTTGAGTCAATAATGATGGATGCATAGGGACCCACGTACTGTTCCAACGGTCCAAATTATTCTTAAAATTCAGTAAAAATTGTCCCAGCAATCCATTAGGGCAAATATTCTTGATTTTGTCATTGTTATGTTTTAGTATCATAAATTCTTTGCAAACATGATAATATTATTATAATTCATGTTTTACAATATGATTAGTACTTTTTTATGGAATCTGTGTGACCTTGATTTGTGTAGAGATGACATGACCAACATATCCTAACTCTACTCACGTCCGTGTACAATTGGACAAATCTTTAATTTCACGTGGCCTTCGAGGTGGTAGGGGAGGTGGTCACGAGCACGTTGTTGATCAAGTTAGTTAATGAGAAGTAATGCATTGAGTGTGGGACGTGCTATACGTTAGCCACATAGGTGTTTAGACATTGGGATATTGTATCAATAAATGAAAATGAAAGAGAACAATGTTAGAGTTGAATGTACAAAATTGTATTACCTTCAAATGAACTAAGTGTAAGCCTTTTATAGTAGAAGAGGTAGAATATTGATCGTCGAATGGAAAGACATGAGATCTTATCTTGATGGTTGATGGGTCTCTTCTTAGGAATTAATCATCAATCAGAGACAGATTGTCATTTAATGTTTTTTTTCTAAAAAGCGACCACCTAAGATTCTAGGTCAAATACTTGAAAAGTAGATTGACAATTTGACCTTTTAGACGTTTGTTGCAGAGATCTCATATCAATTAAGCATAGAAAGATCTCTTGAAAGAGGTGTAGAGAGAGGCTTTTTATCAATCAAGGAGGCCATGAAATGTTGACTTCTTCATAACACCTCGACAAAAGTAATACATCACCTCGACTACCTTATATATAGTCTCACTTTGGTCATGTAGGATGGTGATGTGAAGTGTAGACCCGGTCAACTTGCGAACTGGCTGTCACGTGGTGATGAACTGGAGCCTCGCCATAAAAGGCGTAACAGAATCAAATCAAAAGTTTGTATTATATTTTGTTCATTTTAGCAATTTAAATTTATCGCTTTATTTAAAAACTTAAAACTGTCATAAAGTTACTAATTATTTATTTAGATTTTATCTTGAACAAACTTATTTATTTATTAAAAATCAATAGACATACAAGTTTTTATAAATGAATAAAGACAAGACTTAAGTTACTATACTGATTGACCTAATATCAAATGCTTAAAATTAAGGGTGAGCATTTTTTTATTTTATTTTTTTGAAATCAGATAGAACTTATTAGTTCAGTTCCAGTTTCTTTATTATATTGATCGATTTTGGGACCACGTTCTGAAAAACGATCGATTCCGGTTCGATTCTTGGTACTGCCTTAAGAATCAATAATGAATTCGGTTCTTCCCAATTTTTGCTTTTTGCTGGTGAATTGCACAAATATCACCAGATATTTGAACACTAGAACCTCTCATGCCAAAATTTCACTTTTCATGCGCTTTTTTTTCCCTTTACATTAAACTAACTTGTAATCAACATTTAAATCTAAATAGTTTTATAAATATTTTCCAAAAAAAATATAGTTTTAATGCCACCCCAATAGAAAAAAGAGTATTTTTAGTTCAATCTTTGTTAAGAACTATTATCAAAGTAATCGACGTTGGAAATTAGTTTAGAAGATTGAAAATTTTGTTTAAGTGTCAAACCAAAAAACTTGGAAAAATTGCCTGAAAAATTGACTAAAGCTGTTGCTAGCTTGTCGTTGACCTGTTGCTCGAGTGACAGCCCAGGGACAAGCTAACAACAGAGTCTCTGTTATTGTTGCTCGAGCGACGTGTTAGCGACAGTGAATGGTGTGACATTTGACAAGAGTTGCTGAGTTTAAGGCGTGACACTTCATTCACAACCCCTCATCATCTATATATAAAATCCCTTGGACGTGTTTTTATCATTCCATACCATATTTGCATTGAGCATTGCATAAAAACTCTTGCAAATCACTTCCAAATTCATTCAAAATCATTTTCTTCTTTGTAAAGAAAGAATTTCGTTCGAGTTCGTTGATCTAAGTCATTTGGAGTGCTCCTATGGCTTGACGTGGTCGTTGTATCTTGGGAGATGGTTGTCGAAAAATCATGAGCACCGATGCGGGGCAAATCCATCTTAATGAAAAAGTGTTCAACACTTGCCTCGACCAATTGCATGACTTGCATCTCTTCTTTCCTTATCTTTCTCATTTCTGATTTCATTTATATTTGATTTCAGAATATTGTTAACATTATTTATATGTTTAGATGATAAGGTTCAATGACATGCTTTCATTCAAAAATGGAAAATGACGAGTCAATATTCATGTATTCGGATTCGGTAGATCATTAAGTTGTTTTCTCAACTATTTTGGTAAGTCGAATTATGTTTTGATTTTACGCATATAACGATATGTTTTTTTGTGAATATAATATGCACATTATCGATATAATATCTCCAACAATCAATTATCATAATCAAAATCTTTTCCTTGAAAATTATTAAAATAATCACGTTCTTAATACTACATGTATTTTTAAATATATATTGTTGTATGAGTTTTCTTAAGAGTTGACTTTTTATCCAGATTTTACAGTTTTATATTGTGTTTAATAGTTCATTTTTTTATGCCCTTATTAATTATAATATTGAATCTTGGAGTGTATTCCTAATTATTGCTTTATTCAATTGATTTTGTTATTATTAGATTACAGATATGATAAGTGGTTTCAACTCTATTTTTGTTGATTTTTAATCTGATGAGTAGTTTCATATTTTACTTTTATAAATTTTCAATATAAAGTATCAGACCAGATCGAACCGGACCGAAACCGATTTCGATTCCGATTCAATTCTATAGTTAGATATGAAATTGATGGTTCTATTTCTAAAATTTTCTTTGGTACTATCGATTTTATTCGATTTCCTTTAGAATCGGACTGCATCCACTCTTAATTAAAATTATTATAAATAAAACAAGTTTATATCCTTTGTTTGGTTTTAATTGCTAAAATTATAAATGAGTGATGGATAAATAATACAATAATGGATTCTATAAAATGTGAAGTTAAAACTAATATTTGGTTTTAAAAAGTAATTTTTGAATAACTAAATGAGAAACCAAGCAAAGACTCCTCAAAAGGAAAATTCAATTCCTACAGAACTATTCACCTACAGAAGACTTACAGAAAAAATAATTCCCTAAAATACCCCTTACATAGAATTTGCACCTAAAACCACTATAAGAATAAAGAAAACTTCAATTAAGTCCACAAGAATTATAAATAAATAAATTTTAAACCCAAAAAATATTATATCATATGAGAAGTCCTAAAACTCATAGAATTAGCAAAATTTATAAAGAACTTAGATATAAATTAATTTT
>CAIGRF010093861.1:26621-45945 GCA_903798235.1 Fraxinus ornus
GACGTTTTGTGCTAATTAGCCTTATTGGATCTTGTTTAAATGTATATGTTACCTTGTTTTAAACATATAACTATAATGTCGATAGGTAAACCGCGGATTAAAATCGAACCAAACCGCAAATAATGGTTTGGTTTGGAAAAATTCCAAACCGCATGAAATTGTTTGAGTTGAAAATATAACACAAACTGCCCAAACCAAAACCGTGTTCACCACTAATTGCCTCCTTTAAAATCATGTAAAATGACGAATATATCATTCTTTTTAAATAAAGAAAAAGGAAATTGTAATCTCGAAAACAAAAATATTTCAACCTAAGTTATTGTAATATTATTAATAAACGAATTACGATAAAAGGAAGATGGCAAAAAGATTATAATTTTTGGGTTATATTGATAGTATTCTTTTTCTGTTACACTATTAACCATACCAAAAGATTTCAACTTTTATTCATAATAGCATTTATATTTCTAACTTTATTTCAACGCATTCTTATCTTCAACCTTCCAATATTTAGGACGTGTTCAATCGTACTTAAAATTTAATTAAAATTGAAAATATAGCCTTTATTGAATCTCACATGTCTAATAAAAGTCAACATAACGACTAATTTTTCAATTTTAATCCGATTTTAATCTCTACCGAACACGTCCTTAACATATCTTATCTTTGACGATAGTTTTTTTCAAATATTCTATTAACCTACTTCGAATCGTTTATCTAAAAATATGATAGGTAAATAAATATTTTTAAGCTGTCCCGATGACGAAAGCTTTCATTAAGGTCTAAATGTGCCGAGTAATAGGAGCTTGATGATAAAAATGTGACCAAAAAAAAATTGAGTACATGAGTAGGAGAATGATCAAATGTAGTGACGCAGATATATCTTCCTTTAATTAGCCATATTTGACTACACACGATAATGTTTAGCTAGAAGAAAATAATTTTCTTTGCTCAATCTCATTATAAAAGCCTATAAAAGAAACTTAAAGGTACAAATATGTCTAAATACAAAAAGAGGGGAGAGATTTGAATCAAATGCCCCTCATAAATCAAATTTTCTTTCCACAAAGTCGAAAAGTATTAAAAAAAAATGAAAAAAGAAAAAACAAACAAACATGTAGGATCTCCATTCACATTATTTGCATCACAGAATCTACACACTGACAACAATCTATACCTCAATATATCACGGCCAAAGGTTGAAAGCAAAATCATCTCCTACTGGCATTGCCATGTCGTTGGTTCCTAAAGTATCTAAGAAGTTCTTGAGCCTGCAAGAGTCAGTAACCAGTAAATATGTAATCTTAAATTTACAGAACGGAGAAAGTAACGTTGAAGTTGAAACTACACCTTCTCTCTGGCTCTAGGCGTCCCAGATTGTGACAATGCCACTAATGGGGGAACGGCTCCTTCCTGGAGAACCATGTTGCAAAATCTACCGCTATTAGTGCACAACTGCAGGAGAGCAGCAGCTGCATTCTCCTTACCTCTAGCAGAGCCCAGCTCGACCACTTCAACCAGGACGGGGATTCCTCCTTCCTGACCAATTGCTATCCGCCCCTCATGAATGGTAGAAAGATTAGATAAAACAGCGACTGCCTTATCAACCATTCCAGCAGCGGGGTCCATCAACTCAACAAGGTACTTCACTGCACCTGCCTGCACAATACGCGCCTTGTTCTCGTGAAATATTGACAAGTTAAACAAAGCTGTGGCAGCATCTTTCTTGCCTCTCGGAGTTCCATTTCCCAATAGATCAACAAGGGGTTTGATCGCTCCGGATCTGCCAATCTTGATTTTGTTTTCTTCAATCACCGAGAGACTAAAAAGAGTGGCAGCTGAGTTTTCCTTGGCTTCAGGGCTTCCTGTCTCAAGGACATGTATCAGAGGTTCAATTGCATCAGCATTTGCAATTGCACTCTTGTTGTTATCATTAATTGATAAGTTGAGAAGAGCAGTAACAGCATTTTCTTGTATTTTTATGTCAGTTGAAAGGAGTAGATTGACCAATAAACTGATGGTCCCACATTTTGCAATGACAATTCGATTATCCATATTATGCTTAGCAAGTAATCGGAGTTCAGCAGTGGCATTTCTCTGTACATCGAGAGAAGCATTGTTCAGGTCCTCAACCAGCTTCTTAACTTGTGTTTCAACTTCCAAAAGATCGGCCCTTAGTTCAACTGCAGAAGAAGAAACTACTCTTGGAACAAATCTCTCCGATGGTCGACGCCAAACTGATAGGATACGAGATCTTGTTTCTTGCCGAGATGGGAAGTCAGGCTCTCTGTGTAGGGCACTCACGTAAGCAGCCGGTTGAGGTTCTGATGCAAGCTCTCCAGAAGCATCACTATCATAGGCAGCAGCCTCAGGTGCCATCTCATTTCCGTCACCAGGTGTTTCTGAAACATTAGAATTAGAAAGTGTGCTGGAGACTGAATTAGTTCGGTTATGGCCCGGAGATGATTGCTCATCAGCACCAACAGCACTATTTCTTGATGGGGACACTGAGAGTGGACCTTCTGAGTTCAAACTTCTCTCTCCTGAGTGGCCCAACCTGTCTTCAAAAAATTTCGAGGAAATTCTCTCAACGTCTAACCCATTTCCATGTATAGTGGCTCCTAGTGAAGAATCCTCTGACAATGAACGGGGATGGTGTGGAGGTGATGCCTCTCGTTGAATCCCACTATATGAGATTAAATTCTTTCTTGGAGAACCCAAAGACAGAGTTGGATCTGGAGACGGAGAACGATTGGCCAACCTGCCTCCACCAGACTCCACATTCGCAAGAAGTGAAGAAGGCTGATTCAAGCTAATAGATTTCATGGGATCAGGCAGCTTCACATTGTTTGATTCACACCAATTTGCAATCAGCGCCTTCACAGTGTAATTAGGAATAAGATTGGTGTGTCCAAGAGTTTGTCGTGTCTTGGGGCAAACAGTGAGTCCAAGATCAATCCAATTCCGTATAAAAGACCGCTCATATGTTTGTCCAGATGCAACAATTACAGGATCTGTCATGAGTTCAAGTGAGAGAGGGCAACAGAAATCAGCAGGTATTGCCACAGGATTACAGGTCTTGGACTGTTTCAACATAACAAGCAGGTCGTGCATATGGGTTATTAAAGTAATCATTTGATCAATATATTCTACTTCGCCAGTTTTTTCAGCTTGTTCAGCATTTTCTTTCAGTTTCTCAAGGGCCACAGCCTCAATTAGAAGTTCCTGGTTTGACTTTAATCCCAGGCTGTCAGAAATTTTTGCCAGGCTCTCAGAGCTGGCTTCCAAGCCCTCCACATGATCCTTAACAGCTTTTGTGATTATTTCTGATTTTTGGCCACATCCCATGTTCTTAATTTTCTGTTCACAGTTCTGTAACCGTGGTGATAAAAACAAGATATCAAAGAAAGAGTATACAATTCTGAATAATTTTTTTTTAAGGCGAAAGAATGAGCAACAACAAAAATAAATTGATAGCCTTTACCTCAAGGGATGCAGCACTTAATTCAGCAGGTAAGCATTGCTCACAAAACTTCAGCAATTCAAGAATTTCCAAACTAGAAGTCTGGATCATTTCCATCAGTGACTCAACTTGTAAAACCTAAATACGAAGCAAATATCAGCTAGATGGAAAGTATTTCGCTAGTATGTAAGAGGTTCCATCTAAGTCAGCATAAGGTTCAATAATTAAAAGACCATAAAGGGAAATAACCATCCTTTCAACTTCAACATTTATTTTTTCTGTTATAACTTCCACTATAAGGCTGCATGAGAAAGAACTGTGAACTACAAATATCATCATGTAGCTTATATCACATACAAAGTAAACTTTACTCATCAGTGGCTGCCAGTTTTCAAACATCCCTCTCAAATCATCGACGGACTGGCATAGTCCAGTGAATTCTTTCTGATGCAATTCATCTGAAGGGATATCAACATCAAGAATGGCATCAACTATTGGCTTTAATAACTTCAACATCTCTTCAATCTTTTGATGATACTCCTGAACTGGTTCACATTTTATGCTTTCAAAAGACGACAATTTTAAAAAACTAGCTATGCTGGTGAGGAGAGATTTTAGCAATGATATCTCCATCACCTGATACATCAAATAAATTCTCATATCAGTAAAGCAATCATAGAAGAACTCATAATGTGTGGTTCATAAGAAGAGAGAGAAAAATGAATTATAATTCTAATGGGGGCCAAACAAGGTCTACATATGTTGACATGAAATATAAAGGCAGTTGTGACCATGGAGCGCATATATGCCAAAGTGTCTGCAAAATATTCAACACGTAAAGAAAAAAGTAAAATCAAGTGTCTATTATGCAAATAAGATGCAGTTATGTGCATATCTGGGAAAATATTAGGATAATCTCTCAGTTCTACACGAGAGCCCAAATATAATCTGGGATTTCACTATCATGATATAAGCCATCAAAGATAGATTAAGTCGTAGGACATTGAAACCAATTTCCAAGCATGCATCTTCTCAAATTAATGTACCATCAACAGCAACAAACAATTAAAAAGTGAGAAAGCGGCGATTAAAACACATTAGCTTAGGGCTTGCAAAGCGAAAGGAGGGCACACTTCATTCATAACAAGAAAAATAAGGCTATAGGTTGTAAATGTCCTTGTAAACAAAAGCTTAAATTAGATATCGATGAAAATTTTACATTGACAATGAGACTGAGTAATTTTGTTCCATTATGATACAAGAAACAAGTAATATTAATTCTTGGTATGACCCAAAAGAATAAAATCAATCAATCAATACCATTTTTCCCCCCAGAGGAAGTGTGGTGGCGGTGGTTTAAGAATAAAGAAATGAATATTAAATATGAATGTCAAAATTGAAAGAACCCAACCTTTTTCTGTTACAAAACAATGATTTCCAACTAATAATTGTTCTAAATGTTAACATTATTCACATTGGGCTTGAATTACAAAAGTAAGCAGCAAGTTAAATTATCTTTTAGCCCAATGGAAAGTATGCCTTGGACCCTCCGAAGAACACAGGTAGGTTAGGATGCAAGCCATCTGCTACACTAATAAATGTTAGTCACGAGATTGAAAAAAAAATATCTAGAGCAGGGAATTAGGATAGATAACCAGAGGCTTGTTGGCAAAACTTGTACTTGCTAGCTGTTACATGCTAGACCTGATATTTAATTCACTGAAAATGTAGTTATTTAGTTCTTGCATGTTCCAAATGAGGAACATGTGATGTTATAGTAAGAAACTTGAGTTACTTGAAGAGACCTGTTGGCAAAGGCATTTTTGTTCACAATGTCATCAAAAGGTTGAAGCCTACTAACAGGTTCTATAACTAATTAACTACAGAAGGTTGACCATTAGGCACTAATTTTTGTACATTCATTGGAAATAACTAGGTGTAAAACAAGTTATAGCTAGATCAAGTGCAAAAGCATTGTGAACAAATTTGGCTACGATCCCTAGTGAAGGAACTTAAGTAGACGAGCTTGCGGCTACGAGACTATCTTTGATAATAAAGCAGCTACAATATAGCTCAAAACCCTATTGAGCATGATAGAACTAAGCATATTGAGGTAGATTCACACTGTATAAAAGAAAAGCTAGATAATGGTGTCAGTTACATACTATTTATCTCATTAAAAGAACAATTAGCACGTGTTTACTAAAGAACTACAAAAGCAGTTATTTCAACCCATAATCAGCAAGCCAGAAATGACAGAAATATTCAAATTAGTGCATCCAGCTTGAAGAGGATGTTGAGAATATTATGTAAGTACTAAGCCGTAAATTAGGATTACATTATTTTTCCAGGTTATAACTACGATCAGATTGTAATTAGCCTAGTAACTCCTTAGATATATTCCTTATTTAGATAATTAGATCTAATAGTTTCACATAAAGATGGTGTGCATAGTATGACCATTAAGCAACCCACACAATTCATTCATAAAGCGAAAACTGAGAAAGCACAAGGTGCATTTTTCGTCAACCAGTTTTTGTTTTTGCAGCATGCCTTTTGTGCAGGTTTTCACTGAAAAGGTTCAAAATGCATTAAACAATTTTCACTTCTTGGGGTTTTATTATTTCTATCATAACTATTTTCTGTCATTATTAGTCACCCTAGAATAATTCCTTGGGTTGTGAACGCTAGTGGGCACTTGGATAGTGTGTTTCTCCAGAACAAAACAGTTTGAAACATATATTCTTTTTTTTTTTTTTCCTTGTGTACACCATTACATTCATAACATCCCATAACCCAAAGCTGCAAAAATTCTCATGGGCAAAAAGAAATAACGGGCCTGTTTGAGCCTCATTTTTATTGTAAAATGCATTTTGAAATAGTAGATTGATGGAGAATGTATGGTTAAAAATGAAGGAAAAGTTTATGGGTTGCGTGTAATATTATTTTATTGAAAAATGTGTGGTTAAAAAGAAATGAGAGAAAACTATATTTTGAAAAAAAAAAAATGAGGATCAAACAAGGGCAACATTTCTTCTTCAGGTGCTAAAGAGATATGCTTTACATTGATTTGGTAATTTATTCACAATCTTCTGACGTTCTCAGTGTGAAGGGAGGTTATACCCAAAGCAAGAGGCAAGATTTAGATGGGATTGGTGATGGATTCTTTATTTTGCAAGCAAGAGTCATGGTAGATAGCTTTATAACTAATAAGAATCATGTAGGTTTTTAATGGACCGAAACTTTACTTCCATGGTACCTATTACTACACATAGCCAACATTGAAAAGTGGAAACTTTTTTAATTTAAAATAACTTGATTCCACACATTTAACAATTGTAATAACTCATCTGAATAAATGATGACCATAAATTCCCACAAAAAAAAGAGAGAATTTCAGCATATAAATTCATGTGCAAATATAATAGGTTGGTGTGAAAGCACATGGACCTTATCAGTTTGAAATTGCAGTTCTGATTTCCCTAGCAATTCATCTCATACTGCTGATCCTTGAGAACCAACTTAAATCATTCGCCAGGTGATTATCCTTTCTTGTCCTAACGTTTGATTCAGAAGAGAAGCAGTTAGAGCACTGATAATCCATATAAATGTGTGTGTGCTTTAACACTTGTGGAAAATAAAAAATAAAAATTTAACACGCAAGCTATGTTTATCTAGCGGAAAATTTGATGTCCCACAAGAGAACAAGCTCAAAATACAAAATCCTAATGAAGGCTTAATAAATAACAGGAAATAACAGGAAATAAACTAAGCTCCAAAGTCCAAAGCGAGGCTCCTAGGTATGTTGCACAATACCACTATATATAATTTCTATGAATGTGCAAAAGGAAGAACCTATAATCTAAATATGGTCTAGCTTCCATACAATAGAACAGCTAAAGCTGTAAACAACGATAAACAATTGAGCCAGACGGAGATAACTTCATAAAGTCAACAGTGGTTACAGCAGAAAGACCAGCCTAGGAATAAAATCCTGTCCTCATAAACTAACCTAGCAGTGTAGAACAAATTCTACAACATCATGCAATAAATGCCAACAATTGTAGTGGAGAAAAGAAGACCAACTGAACCAACATCCTCTCGAACAAGTACGTTGCTTGGTTCTTAAAGAGAAACTCTGGCAAATTCCATAACAGAGGATGCCTAGTATGGATAAAATGTTAACTTGCTGTAAAATCATCTTTTTTGTAGAGAGAATGAGAGAGGTAAACCAGGTAGCTAAAGCCAGAGTAGCATTTATTTTGAAAGTACATAAATGTACAGGTTATTTTGACAACTAAAAGTCCAAGACCTAATTAAGTTTTTGTTAATTAACCAATGTATAAAAGCATTCTACTTCTCTATAGTGGTCCAAGCCCAGTGCCAGTATTTTAAAATAATCATTTACAATTCTATTTGTTTACCACACAAACCCTACAATGCCTTATTGGTTGCCTATATTTAAATAAAATGTAATGCATCCCATACCTGAGGTACAGTGTAAAGTAGACAGAAGTATGAAAAGAAGAAAATCTACTTGATCCTTCGTAAAGACAGAGGACAGAAAAGGAGTTGTTGTAACAGAAATCTACAATTCTCAAGGGAACAACAAACAAAAGGCGATTTTTCTTACAAGTCCATGCAAAAGGTCCTACTTAACAAAACACTAGAGCACAAATAATAACTCGTGAAAAGCAAATATTTTCCTCATCCGACTTTTTCTGTCTCGTGATTTCTAAGGATAGATGTGGATAAAGACATCAATGTTCACATAATCTCAATTCTATCAATGATAAATAAAAAAGAATGGAGATCATGATATACCGAAAGACAAAGTTTCACATGATTTTCATTGTATCCTGTACATAAATTTTAGCTCACAAAAGTTGATATCTTTTAGTAAGTAGTAAATAGGAGTTGGCATTTACTAGCCATAGAGAACCACGACTTAACGACACCATAGATTTTGAAATGTCGATTCAAGCAAGAACCGAACGAAATTCCTTTTAGTTTCTGGTCATTCAGCTCACGAGAAATGAAGAATGCAGTTCACTCCTGATAATCTGAAGTTGCACAGAATTAAATTTTCCTTTTTCTTTCTCCTTTTACATTGCTTAGAAAAGTAGCTGGTTAGAAGTTACTTGTACCCTCTCTCCAACACAAAGCAATAAAAAAAAGTAACAAAAGTAACGCCACAGTTATTAGTATAACTTTTTGAAGTTTATTCGACAGAACGGGAAGGACCTCAAACCACAGCAGAGAATCCAGCAATGCAGTATTTGACATCACGACCCCTATCATACTGTATGAATTTACATAAAGTCAAATATATGTTGCCAAAAATTATTGACAAATAATATTTCCCTTAACAACAATGTAGCAATAAAATTAACTCACACGAAACACGGCAAAATAACTTGTACTGACACAGGAGCGAGGCAAAAACACATCCATCATATTTAGATTTTATAGGTCCAATTTCAATGATGAACATATGACCCACATTTAAAGCAATTGTGAGCAAGTAAAATGAGTACGTTTTGTCGGGACATGGAGCAACTAATAAATTAGAAAAGATGCGATATTTGATTAAAAGGAAGCAAGGATTCCATTATAAGTCACAATGCATTTATAAGACTATCCTAACTAGCCAATAATCTTTGTCTGTGGAACACATCCACGTCATCAACTCTTCTACCAAAAAAGTTGAAAAATAGAAATACCACTACCATGCATAACTAAATCCAATTTGCTATCTTCCCACAACTTTAAATCTAACTGGAAGCGAAAAAACTAGAATCTGACTAGAACCCTAAAACCAAACCAGTTCCTACAAACGCAGGATTCAGGAAGGAAAAGGATCATTCTCCTTTGAATACAAGGCTTGTTGATATATATATAATCATTTCCAACATTCCAATTAATAAAGCAGACAACCCATTTTAGATAAATGATCCGATTTTTCATTACAAAATGACAAATAGAATTAGAGATAAACAGTCAACTTATAACTACAAGTAAGATTTATACATATACAGAAATGAAGAATAAAACCCTAAACAGAGTATAATCAACAAACCCAGCAATGAAATTGAAATTATACATTAGAAAATAATTCTTACCACAAAGAATGATCAAAATGTGGGTTTTGAGAATTTTATAGGGCTGAGCCTTCTACAGTTCCCCCTCAGCACTCTGCTGGTGTCTTTTCTCCCTTGTCTGGCTCCTTCTTTTCTTGAATTATAAATATCACAGACAATTAAAAGAAAAAATCTATGAACAAGCTAGAAAGAGCTAAAATAAATTTATTAAAGATTTTCGTGAATGAACTGATGTTATGTAGTTGTGTGTGTATTCGAAAATTGAGTTCNTTATTCTCAACCATACATTCTTCGGTAAATTTATATTACACGGAAATAAAAAAAAGATCTTATTTTTTAACCAATTCTCTATCAAAATATTATTTCAAAATGCATTTTGAGTTCCAAAATTGGGCTCAAACGTTAGTCTCTTTCGAGTTAAATTCAATGATCAATTTATAGGTGCGGAAAGTAGCCGTTCTTAGAAAATTTGTCTAAACTATTTTCTTGTTAACTAGTAAAATAACAGTCTATATATGTTTTTACTTCAGCTTCTGATTGGACTATTTTTTACTACTCATTGAAAATATTTACTTCCTCGAAACTAGTATAAAAACAAACAACAATACCTCCATTTGAGATCGAGCAAATACCATACATTTGTTGGTGTCCAAACTCACAAACCAGCTCGAACCCACCTTAATTTAAAAAGGAAAACTTGTGGCATGCAATAGTCATTTAAAGAGAATGGACTAAGAGATCACAAGGTCAGTTCGGCCCATGATAAATATCGTCATTACAATCTTGGACACATATCTCCTGAATGATGTCATCACCACTTGGACGATCATTCCCAAAGCGATAAGTGGTGCTCATGATATCAGCACCTCGTTTTCAATCGATAAGAAAATCAGTAATAAGTACCTAGATGATAGATAATCAAGACCTAGGCCACGATGACATGTTTGGCCGACCTTGATAATCAATCGAAAACCTTAAATTTAGACGTTCGCATGAACTTATAGGTCGACATTGTAGTTAGCGTATTGTTATGTGTACATCATTGTGCATATAATTACACACACACACACCACACACGGAAGATAAAATAAAAAAAAAAAAAAAGATTAAAAGAAAAAGAAAGCAATTAATGGTCATATATATGAACACCATTATGTACATAATAATGTACAAATATCACTAATCTTGTAGCTAATATAACGTTGGACGACCAAGTTACTTGATTTCGAGCCTATAAAATGAAGTAAATGGTTCCAACAAAAAATTCGAACTAATTTATTCTATCCGATACACTCTAAATTTCAATGAATGAACCTAGCCCTTAAATTTCCTAGATTTCAACAGTCACTCTACCAAAATTTTATTAAATTGATCTAAATTTGCCATGTTATTTTTAGTCATCAACGTATATCATCCCTAATTTTATTGCATGATTGTAATTGTATCGAGGATATATTTCATCTTAAAATTTGCCTCAGGCCTAACAACAATGCATTTTAAAGCTGGCAAAATGATAAAGAAAAATAATAAAAACTTGCAATCTGTACATTGTCCCATTCAATTCAAGAGATCGCTAGCTTTTGTGTTTTAGCAAAACACAAGCTCTCAAAAATAGCGTTACTTTCAGCAAGATAGGGGAAGGCAACGAGAAAAGCATTGAAAAGCTTGCAATAACCATACCATCATGGTTTCGAACACTACGAGTCACAACCAACCCCGTTGTCATTACCAATCATCAACAATGTTGCATTAACATTATCAAATTCAATCATGCTACAATATCACATTCTTTGACATAAAGTTTGACATAATATCACGTGTCATTATATCATGGGCTGTTTTTTAAGCACAGTCAATCAGCTTTTTTGTCAAATCATTTATTAAAGTTTTTTGATAAAGTGGCAAAATCCTATCAAATTAGCTAAAATCGGCGTTGCTTTAAATTTACGAAGATAATAAATGATATCAACAAATGTCAAATCCTAGTTTTAGGATGTCAGATCAATTAGGAATACAATATTCATGAGCATTGCTTACCCTAACATGATCCAACTTTTAAGTGACTTTATTAGTTCGAAGGTTTTGTTTGGTGGAGTGGCAAAAAAAAAAAAATGCGTAGCATTGCAGCATCCCAAGTTCACGCACCAACTATCAAGTGTAAAACAAGTGCAACTTCCAAAGCTCCAATCTTCTATTCCACCCAATAAACTTAAGACACGTCAAATGAAGAAAACATCTATTCGACAATAACACAAGACTCAATGAACCCTCGTCACATCTTAACACAAGGGTATACACTGTTATTTCATTCTCTTTCAGTGGCAATTTTAAAATCTAACTTCGTTTCCGATTGAAATTCACGAATCTCGTACCCAATGTAAGCAAAGAGCACACTCGTAGTGCTCTCTCTCGCTCTCTAAAAATTGTCACATATCTGTATGCACAGTTACATACAAGTGTAACTTTATTTTCGCAAATTTTATCTGCAAATTTGTTGCCAAAATGAATCGGAGAAACGATCCAAATCCATTTGACGAGGAAGAACCTGAAGTCAATCCATTTTCGGTAACCGTTTCTCAAATTTTCAACTCTTGGATCTGCCTATTTTTAGTGTTTCTCATTTTTATGGCTCTGAATTATCGGTTTTGGGTGAATTGGGTTTGTTTGATGTAGATCTGAACTCATCGGCATTGTCGGTGGTGAATATGGAAATCTGTGAGAAATTAAAAGCAATTTTGGATAAAATAACTATGAAGATTAAAAAGGCGAATCCAAAACTAAAGATTATATTGGGTTTTGAATCAATTGTGAATTATTATAACTATAATTAGATGACAAATTTTAGTTGGAGTCATTGAATTTTCCGGGAACACTAAATAGAACTGGGAAATTATATATTAACCTAGAGCAGTGGTTTAGTGGTGACACGCACACTGAATTTTCCTGGTATATGGTTTGTGCACTTTAGAAAAAGTTGGAATTAAACTAGTTGTACATCCATTTTGTACAATGCATGCAGCTTCAAACTAGTTTTACAAAATGGATGTATATGTAGCAGAATTGTAAAAGTTGTGGCAGAGTGTATCAAAGCAAAATTGTAATTGAAGGGGATTTAATTACAATATTAGGTCCAGATGTGCTAATATTACTGGTGCATTTATCACTTAAGTACAGGAAAGTAGCAACTAAAAGCATCTCCAAGAGACTTTTGAACACAAGATACTCTCTATTTTAGGGACCAATTCTTAAAAATAAGCTCCAAGAGAATCTTCAATATAACTTTTTATAATAAAGAATGGCTCTCTATTCTTAATTAACAATGATTGCATTTAATAAATTTCAAATTTCAATGCTCTACAATTTAAAAACTAATTCAAATCACATTTGAATTAATTGGCCATTGACATATAAAAAAAATTATGTTAAATAATATATGAGCAAAAATCAATAAATGTTTATTGTAAGAAACAAAATAAAGAGTCAAAATAAAGAGCTTGTTGGAGTGCATAAAGTAATTTACTTTCTAAATTTAAAAATGCTCTCTATTATGCATAAGATGCTCTTTATAATCTTTTAGAGATGCTCTTAATACAATGTAACTCAAGTCTTCTATTGACAATAGTCCCTTCAAACTTCTTGCTAAAATAACGGGTGGTATGAAGCTTAAGTTGTGTGCTTTGGTAAAAAATTCCAGCAGATAAATCATTTTCAAATTTTCGAGGCAATATGTGGATTCCACCAACTCCATACCTTCCTAACATTAAGAAGTAATATACAAGAAAAAAATCATGGCTTACAGAAATAAGCTAATATCAGCTGAAGGATCTAATGGTATGCTTAATTTGGATTAAATTTTAATCTGGCTTATAGTTATTTGTTGATTACATCTCATTGTTCAATTCTGGTGGCTCTCTAGAACCTTTCCATTTATAGTAGCTCTCTGTCTATAATCTTATTATCATGCTATTTGTTGGGTTGTGATGCAGAATGGTAGTGCGGCTCCAGGTTCAAAGTCACGGATTCCCCAGATGGTTGCCAGTACCCTGGGTTTCGGCCAGAAAAATGATGCCACCGTGGATATACCATTAGATACAATGAATGTAATGTAGTTAACAAGTATAATTTAAGAATTTTCTAAATGAGAATGTAAATTTCGTATCTAAATTGTGGCCTAAATTTTCAGGATCCAAGAAAAAAGGAGAAAGAACTTTCAAGTTGGGAAGCAGATTTGAAAAGGAGAGAAAGGGTTGGTTTCCATGTTTCATTGAAGTTGTTTGAAGATATTCATTCTGGGAAAATACTTTTCAAGATTGTGTTTGACGACTTGCAAAAGAAACATTAGGAAAGATTTTGCTGTATTGCTCTAATTTGCTTTTCAATGTTTTTGCTCCTCATGCGAGCCTCTCAGGCTTAAACTCGTAGGAAAAATAATTAGTTACAATTTATCACCTTGTTGTGATAATTTTTTTTTTGGCTCTGGTCCCTTTTGAGTTTTTAAGTTTTCAATGGTACTAAATGGCTTGTGGATTTTCAGGATATTAAACGTAGAGAAGATGCTGTTGCCAGTGGTATGTTATGAGATAGACGCGAACCATCATGCTTATGATTTGCTTTTCTTGTTCTCTCTTGTTTCTAATTCAGTTTGCAATGGTTCGATTTCAGCTGGTGTTCCTGTGGATAATAAAAATTGGCCCCCCTTTTTTCCAATTATTCATCATGATATAGCCAATGAGATACCAGTTCATGCTCAGAGGTTGCAGTATCTGGCTTTTGCAAGTTGGTTAGGTGAGTATGGTGCCCTCCTTTTTTATTTTTAGTTTTTTACTTGTCAAACTCCTCTTCATCTTTAGAAGGTTGCATCTTTTACTTCCTAGTGCAGGTTTTATGTGTAGTTCTGGTCACCTTGCTAAATGCTGGTTCTTGGATATGATGGTTATTGTGTGAGAGCAGCATTGGCTTCTGTTCCTTGAATATATGCATGCTAAAGATTGGAATTCATTGTACTAAGCTTTTGAATTTTTATAACTGAGGTCCGTCTCTGCTCATCTGTGGTAGGTCTCTGTTCATTTGTGGCCGACCAATTTTCTGAAAACAGTCACAGACATGAGAACGCGTCTTATTCATATATTTATTTCTTTACTTTAAATCAGTTACATCTTTCAAACTATTCATGCTTAGTCTTTGGCAGATCATTAAACACTCTCTTGTGTAGTGAATATTTTACATTACTGCCCTTGCTGTCACCCTGTAGGTTAGTTTTTTGAATGCTAAGCCTAATCAACAGTTATTGGTCTAACTGAGTTTACTTATTCACTTTCTTTATTAACTTTTTTAAAATTGGAAATTGGAATTGCCTTGTGTTTGTCCATGAGTATGTGAGACTTTGATCTGTGGTTTGTCACAAATCTGAGGGCATAAATACTATGACTTTGCCTCATCTTATGAAATTCTATACAGGTATTGTTCTCTGCCTTGTCTTCAATGTTATTGCCATCACTGTTGGTTGGATAAAGGGCGGTGGTAAGTTTCTTTGCTTGTTCTTTCATTTCAAATTGTTGCATTCTGATCTTCTGGTGTATCAAGTCATAAATAAATTTGGACCTTGTTACTGTGTGTTTTGACTATTCCTAGGAGTCAAGATTTTTTTCCTTGCAATAATCTATGCTCTAATGGGATGCCCCCTTTCATACGTTCTATGGTACAGGCCTTTGTATCGTGCCATGAGGTATTTGAAATCTCCTTATTTCACTTTATGGCGATTATTATTATTGTGGAATAACGGCTATTTTTGTTACTGATTCTGAGTTCAGGACTGACAGCGCACTTAAATTTAGCTGGTTTTTCCTTTTCTACTTGGTATGTGTTCTGTTTGTTGTCATGTACATTTTTGCTATATAAATATAGCATATCTATTCTAATATTTTTGATTCAATTTTCACTATTCAGCTCCACATTGGTTTTTGCATATTTGCTGCAATTGCACCTCCAATTGTCTTTCATGGGAAATCATTTACGTGAGATTCTTCTTCCATCTTCTTAACCTGGAAAATTGAATTTTGTGGGTCTTTTTTGGTTTCTTCTGAATTACAAAATTTGTTCACTGCTATATTTACTATCTTATTCTACTTGGTTCGATGGTTATATAACTTTGTCTATGACAATCTCTTATATTGTCTCTTCTAAATTCCAAATTTGTGCACTGTTGTATTTGCTATCTTATTCTACCTGGGTCCGTGGTTATTATCATTTTGTCCATGACACTCTTTTGTGCTAGTCTCTTTTTCCTAAATGATACTGGGTAGGCAAAAGCTGGAAGTCCTTTAATTGTTATTTCTTTATTAAGTTTAAGCATTGAATAGATTAGCTTGTTTAGGATGACTTGCAGCATAGGATTAACTCTGCTAATTTAACTAGGAGGAAGTACTGTGATAGTGGGATGTAGAATTCTGTTTGTACGTACATATTCTTCATTTTCATGACTAATATATTCTTTTTCTATCTCTTGATGTCAGGGGTATCCTTGCTGCAATTGATGTCTTCTCTGACCATGTCTTGGTGGGGGTAAGTTGTATGCCCATGCTTGTGTTTTGATTGTTGCCCATATATCTGCTCTTTACAAGTACTTTTACCAGCTAATGAATTCGAAGCTTATATTTTGTCCCCCCTCTGGTTTTATCCTCCTTTATAGGAGTCCAATGAGCAGATGTATCTCAACTGCCAGGCTGACAGTACTTCTGTTTGTTGACTATAAGCAATTGGCTTTTTTAGTGATTGCCATCACTTGGCATATAATGTGGACATGAACTTCAGTTTAATCTGGGAACACTACATTTCTTATCTTTCCTATGTTTTGTTTTGGTATCGATTGAACTTTTTTGGACTAGTTTGTTGGGAATGAAAAGCAGGAAAAAAAACATGTTTCTGGTACTGGTTACAGTGTGGTCAGAATGTGTGTGTTAAATAGTAAAGATGAAACAATGGCTTCTAAAGAAATTTTCGATGATTTATATTGAAGCTACTTAATTGGAGAGAAGGTATTGAGGCCTATACTATAATGATAGTTCCCTAGTTGGGAAAATTATACAAATTACTTCTGTGATTATGTTATTATTTGGCGGTTATTCAACATTCGCTTGCTTGTTTTGGCTGTGGTTGTTACTTGTCAACCTTCATGAGTCTATAAACTTGCTTTTTTAAAGCTGTGGCTGTCTGAAAGAGGGGCTTTCTAACTTGGTTCAATTATCATCATTTTGTTGTTCGTTTTCATCTTTTTCTCGCACATATACATTATGTGAATATGAGCAATGCCTTGCTTCCTCTTGCAGATTTTTTACCTGGTTGGATTTGCATTGTTCTGCCTTGAGTCACTGCTGAGCATGTGGGTGCTTCAGGTTAGAGTATTGATCACCGTAAATCTACTAAATGACGTACTTTATGAGATCTTGAGGCTTTAGTGGTTTGGTGTTCTGTAAACAATTGTATATTTAGATTTTTTTGTTTTTTTTTGTTTTTTTGGGTTTGTGCATGTTGTGATGAAAACTTGAGGCGCGTCACATGACTAGAATATGAGATAAATGGTATTGCTGGTCGTTTGGTCTGGTTCTATGAATTATTTATTTCAGTCTTCAACACTGAATAGAGGGAAATCAAATTATTCATGAAGAATTTGTTACTATTTTATATATTTATCTATTTATATTTGTATCCATATACACATAAATATGTACACCCATAAATTCATAATTCGTAAAAATGTGTGCGTGTGTAGGTAGGCTCGGTGCTTTGAGGAGTTCATTAGTTGTATTTTTCTTCTTTTACTGACTTTATTTGTGTATGTTATTGCGTGTGTTTTGTGTATTAATGAGTTATTCTTTGTTTACTTTTCTCCCTTTTGCAGAAAATATATATGTATTTCCGAGGGAACAAGTAATACTTGGATCAGGAAGCTGTACATTTCTCTCTGAGGTGCACAAGTATATACATTTCTCTTACTTTTCATGTGTGTTTCTTCTTGTTGAGGCAATGGAAAAAGTTGTTATGAAATGATTGGATTTTCCGATAGAAATTATTCTACTTTTACCGCGACATGTTTATGCATTCTTAATATGTATTGCAGTAATTAGATAGAACTCGATTCTACTTCTATTTGTTTTGTTTGTCGGAATTTAAGAGTTTTGTTTCGTCACTACGCTCCTGATATTTTAGTTTGCATATTTTTACAGTAAATTTGCTTCTGAATTTTTATTTTTTTATTCTTTACTTGTAATTTAACTTTTATTTTAACTCCACGCCTTGAAGAAATACTTTCATTCTGGCCTATGAAAAATATTGTTAAAATAGGGGTTAAGCTTAATGCGTTATGTAGAATTTAATAGAAATGCATCATTACAGTAAAAAAAAAAAATAGTAACAACGAATGGAGAGAGATATATTTTTTTCAATAATGTTAATTTCGGAGTTTGATATTTTTTAAGCAAAAATTTAGAATTTGATTATTATCACTTGCGACGTTTGTATTATCGGTCCCTGATGAACAAAGTACATCTATTACGCGATTAATGTGTAGTTTACAAAAATTGTGTACGTTGCTGAACTCCAATTATTAAAAAAAAAAAAAAATGGGTTTCAAAAAAAATCATGTCATACATGTAAACAAAAAATAAATGAAAATGGCTTCTTAAAAATTATTGAGGCATTGCAGAAAAGATTATCCTTTTCATTTTTAAAAAAATAAGGCTATACAAACTCTTATTTTCTATTTTGAATGAAAAACATTAAAAAAAAAAGAGCGTGTTTGGTGCAAATGCAAATATCGTTCGTGGAAAATTCAGAATAAAAATGGGCATATGACTAATACTTTTCTCAAAAAAACGAAGAACAAATTTTCTTTAAAGAGGGATGATTTTTATTTTCAGATAATTCACTCTCTCTTTCGCTTTCATATATCACTCTCTCTGATTTACTCACCAATAAAAAATGAACACATATAATATTTTAAAATTAAATCAATAAAACACATTTAATAATTTTCATATAAATACGTTCTAGACAATTTAATTGCCTAAAATTTATTTTATTTTCACACAAATTCCATATACGCAATAAAAAAAACTTCTAAAAAATGTGAAATTTTCTTCTTGTGGCTGCATTTTCTTGCAGCGTCTTCATTTCAAATAGTTATGCATACCAAAATACATTATCATCTGTTGATCTATACTTAGTTATGCATACAAAAATCTTCAGATGTTGATCTATACACGAATAAGTGAACCAAAACCTACTCACATGTACAGCCTAATGTTTGATCTTAAGCATACGAGAAATTTCCGAGTCCTAAGAAAAAACTTTTTCCTCAGTTTCGGTTTTCGTCTCATTTCGTATCAGATAGCCACTGCAAAAACTACCATTCTCTGCAAAAGATTAATCGGGTTGAAGTTTTGTTGCATACCTATTTTTCTCAATAATGAACTGGTGCATACCTTAATCACCAACAGAATGTGAAATCCAAATGTTCGTCTGGTATTAGTTTTTCCTACAGATTCTGCCATAATTCGTTGATGCTTGTTCCCCGTGTTTGTTGCAGGTGTCAGTGTTGGAGATGGATGTCGAAACATGCAGATTGTCACGAGCAGATTCTTTAAGTTTAAATTTTAGGTTTTGAGTGTCAGATAAATCCGCACAAATCGAGAAGTTCTCCATCATGTATGTATTTTCAGTCGAACACCTATGGAGATTTTCCAGTATAGTGAAGCAAAATATC
>CAIGRF010093869.1:32603-43678 GCA_903798235.1 Fraxinus ornus
ATCTTTGTTGGGGCGAGGCGAGGCAGGAGCGAAGTCGTAGAAGCGGAGTACGGGCCTTTGCATCTGTAAGGTATCGCGGATGAGTTCGGTTTCTTTGTTAGCGTATGGCTAGTTCGTCCCCAGAGTGATTGCTTCGGCTTGTGCAGTCAGTTCGTCCCATGCGTAATCACCTTGATTGACATGTGGCGCGGTGCGGGACAATCCCTACCTACACATGGCAGGTGAGGTGGCGGGCCTGACTCAGGCCCGTAACAATATTAATTTCAAGAAAAATCACATTTGATTTCTCAAAGAAAAAATAAAATTTCAAAGAATTGAAGAAAGATTATGAGAATCTTCAATTATTGAAAAAATCTCTCATTTTCAAAGGCGTATAGAGAAAAATTATGTTCAACTATTCCAAAAGCATTCTGGGATAGGAAAAAACATGTAGTTTCTCTTTCTTATACTCAAGATTTTCATGAATCCAATATTCCTACAAAATCTCATCCCATTCAAATGAACAATGATCTTCTTGATCATTGTACAAAAGAAATTCAAGATCTTCTAGATAAAAAGCTTATCAGACCAAGTAAATCTCCTTGGAGTTGTTCGACTTTTTATGTCAATAATTCTGTTGAGATCGAATGAGGAATTCCTCGTCTGGTTATCAATTATAAACCTTTAAATTCTACTCTTCAATGGATAAGATATCCATTGCCTCAAAAGAAAAATGTATTAAATAGATTATTAAAAGCTATTATGTTCTCAAAATTCGATATGAAGTCGAGATTCTGGCAAATTCAAATTAGAGAAAAAGATAGATACAAAATCGCTTTCAATGTTCATTTTGGTCAATATGAATGGAACGTCATGTCATTCGGTCTCAAAAATGCTCGGTCGGAATTTCAAAAAATTATGAATAACATTTTTAATCCTTTTCGAAATTTCATTATTGTTTACATTGATGATGTTTTAATTTTCTCTGAAAGTTCAGAATAACATTTCAAGCATTTGCATAAACTTATTCATGTTGTCCAACAAAATGTTTTAGGTGGTTAAGCTAAGAAAGTAGTTTTATGTCAAAGTAAGATAAGGTTCTTTGGACATACAATTCATTTAGGAACACTTATACCAGTTCAAAGAAGTCTAGAATTCACCAATAAATTTTCGGATGAAATTTTAGACAAAAATAGATTTCAAATATTTTTTGGGTTGCGTCAATTATGTAGGAGACTTTATCAAAGAGATAAAGATCATATGTATCCCTCTTTTTAAAAGATTACAAAAATAATGTGACCTATGGAGTCATGAGTGTACTATGGCCGTTTAAAAAATCAAAAAAACTGTCAAAAGCATCACTTGCTTATCCATCCTAGACACCACTGCCTCCATTATTGTCGAGATAGATGTGTCAGAATTAGGATATGGTGGTGTCCTTAAACAGATTCCTTTCAATTCAGGCAAAGAACAATTGGTTAGATTTCATTCAGGAGTCTAGACATGTACTCAAAAGAATTACTCCACTATCAAAAATGAGATTTTTGCAATCGTCCTTGTGATTTCAAAATTTCAAGATGATTTGATCTTGCAAAAAGACGTAAAAAACCTTATTTCAAAACAAATTTTTGCAAGATGGCAAACAATTCTATCTTGTTTTGATTTTCAAATTCTATATGTATAAGGTTTATTAGATTTTCTTGCAGACTTCCTTACAAGAGAATTTCTTCACAAAGAGAGAGATAGAGAGAGAGAAATGAGTTATTTAGAGAAAAAGAAGAACAAAGAGAAAATTCAAATTCCCCTTAATTCCATAGATGATTATATTCAAAATTCACATAGAGGATCCAAGGAGGCTTCCTCTAGTTCTCAAAATACTATACTTGCATCAAAATACGTTCAAAAACCTACTCAAACAACTCCAGAAAACATACCCTCCAAAATCATTTTAATACTTTACAAAATCAATTTATTTGCCTGTCTTTGAAATGGAAATGTCATTGACTCAAAGATATTCTTCCCTAGAAGAACATCTTCAAGATTTCTTTCCTGCAAATTTCCATTTCCTTCCAACAAATATCAAAAAGTCCCGTAAGTATTATGAAGCGATTCTTATCAAAATATGATCAGTCATTATTACTCATACTCTAAACAGTAAAAACTCAAAATATATTGATTTTTCAAAAATTTCTATCCAGTGGGTATGGTCTTACGAAGACTGTGGGGACTGCACCCTAGTGAATACAAACAAATGAATATTTCAAAAATTGATTCATTCGAATCAAAATTCAATTATTTGGACTACAAAGAGGCGTGGTTCAATGTTTTGTATTATAGACCAGTGACTCATTCATGATTTATACTTTTTCATCAAAATTACCCATCAACTTTTCCAAAATGGTATTAAAATTGGTTCGAATTCTTTGGACTTGATGAGAAGATTTTACCCAGTCTTACTCATCAATGTTTCGAACACTTTAAACAAGAGGCAAAAATGTTTTTAAAGCCTCAAGAAAATCTTTTTTTCTAGTTCGCGCTCAATCTCAAAGTTTTGTGGATTTTCTGTTGGAATTTCCACTTAATACAAAATCAAAATCCTCCATAGTTCAAAGAATATAACGTCAAAAGAATTGTTAGAACTTAGATGTTTCAAAATAAAATGGTGGTCTAATTTTCATGAGACAAATTGTTGCTCAAAAGCAGTCAATTCATGGATTCTACAACAAAGAAGTTTCGGCATTCCAAAATTATCAAAAGAAGAAATTGACAAAAAAGCCAATTTTCTTGCGCGGAAAAATCAAGATTAATTGCAATGTTCAATCAATATTTTACTCCGGAAGAACTTCAAGTTGTTTCTGACAAAATTGCAGCCCTTGTCAAGGCTTCATAAAAGAAATCAAGTTTAAAATATTCTGCTTCAGAGTCAGAAGATTATGAACAAAGTAATGAAGATATGTGATTTGGTTATAATATTGATGATCTTATTGAATAAGAAACTCAAAGAAATTCTACTTCAAAATAACTACTTGGACCCAGTTTTCTTGACGATCTTAGAGACTACAGGGTTTAAAAATCAAGAGAAATGCTTTTCAAAATGTGTCGTCAGAATATAAATTAATCATGTCAGCCTTGCAGACACTCAAAAGATGACAAGTAACTTTATTAAAGCTACTTTAATAAAGAAGTGTCAATTATTCAAAAAGTCAGGAAGTGGGGACAATAATTTCAAAAAAGAGACAAGACAAGTGAAGACGGGCTTCAATCAATCAACTCTTCAATATTCTCCAATACAATTCAAGATTGTTTCAAGTCCGGATATTTTAGCTATAAATTGAGGAATACTTCATTTGATTTTCTCAAGTGTGAAATAGTTGGAGATATTCACCTTCAAGAAAGTTTAGAATTGCTGCCTTGTAATTTTATCTTTCTTTATCAATATTTCAAAATTGTATCATTTTCAATATTTTCAATAAAAGTTCTCAATTTCAAAATACATTAGGGATACATCGATCAATACATTGATTGTCTGATTGTGTTGTGATTGGTATTATTCTTTTGTTAATCACACTTGAGAGTTGATAAACTGGTATATCTGAATTACTTAGTGTGGAAATCTACTCAAAATTCCTCTCCAGCAACAAATGTACCTACAATTCAGAACAAAAAATATTCAAAACGTGCCTAATTTGTTAACCTGATACAACTGCATAATTGTTAATCTGATACATCTATGTATTGTCGACCATCTTCCACACTTCTCGGTACGAGGTCAGAATCAGTTTCACAATCTCCACTTCGTTTTTCGTTTCCAATCTTGAAAACTTTGGCTATTTGCTGAATCTCCCCGTTGATTACGTACTCAACGAACTTTGTAACACATACACCTTAGCCCTGACTGCAATGAAAAAGTAATCAGTTTTGACATTGGTTATAAAAAAAAATAGAAGATATGAAACATAACATCATTGCAAAATCATGTTTTTGGCTGATAATCGTTTCAGAATATAGCAACTGACCCGTTTTGGTCCTGGGGTATCTAGTTTGCTATTTTGAATGACCAAGGGCTCGACAACTTCAGTGATGGTGCAGTATGGCGCGACTGGTTCTTCTTGTGTGAGCCCATAGTTGTAGTTGGTTTAGGGGTTGGGCTTGAAGCTTGATCTTGAACGTGTAATCGCTTGAAAGGCTTGTTAATAGGATGATTTATGAACGAAATTGCACAGATCGAACTTTTGTAGAGAAAAAAATTCTACGCTTAGCTGTGAACAATCACAGTTGATCTTCACAGGTCATGTTGCAGATGGAAAAGGATTATCCAAGGCTTCGAAATTTTGAGTAAAAATTAAAGGCGATTTTGGATTCGAATGAAGAATGATACAGATTGAAGACTTCTTGGTTTAGAATAACGTTTAGGACTGATCAAGGCAATAATTTGTGCTTAATTGAAATAAAAAATGTGGAGTCAAGTGATTTAAATTTAATCAAATATTCTACTATTTTTCAGTAATTTTAGAAATAAGATTTTTGTCCTGTAAATTTTGGAAATTTTATTTATAAGGGTCGCGCCGGATTTATTACTCATTTGACATGATTTTTGGATAATTTAAAAAGAGCTTTTAAGATTTAAAAATTCATATTGACGTCTTTTGTCGTGAAAGACGCGTAAATTTGAAAAGACCTATATAAATTCACTACAAAATAAAATTTTGATATACATCTAAGTGCCTATAAACATGCTCTGATATATGACTCTTGGATCCTCTTTCTTGGTTTGCTTATCTCTATTTCCAAACTTTGGTCCCAGTTCAATTGACCATCAAGCTTAGCTTTGACGGCATTTTTCAAAAACTTAAAATTATTGGTCCTATTTTTGCGTTAAAAATTAAGCTCAGGTTGGACCACCATTTTGTTTACTCATTTTATTCAAACTAAATATTTATTTCATTCCAGAAGAGAAAATTTCGTCAACGTTTGGACAAAAATCTTCACCTGAACTGCACGTTTGTCGTTGAAAATGAAGTTAAAAAAAAAAAAAAAAGTTGTATATATGTTGGTAATAAAACAATTTATAAATCCTAAATGCAATACACTAATTAAATTAGTGTATTGAAATTAGTGCGTTTGATTGCGAGTATGAAATTTGCATCAAAATAAAATAAAATTTAGACAATTCAATTGCCTAGAACATATGAAAATTATTAATTAAATGTATTTGATTGATTTAATTTTCAACCTAAAAAATATTATACTTGTCCATTTTTATTTGTAGATAGATGAGAGAAAGAGAGAGAGAGAATTTCCTGAAAAATAAAATCTTACTGCCCCTGAAGAAAATATTTTCCTTGATCTCGAGGAAAATATGGTCACGTGAGTCGTGACCAAAAGTCAACAAATGTTTCCATGGAAAAAATTGTCGGTCAAACAGAATAAAAGTGGGAATTTGGATGAAAAAAATACATTTTCTATGAAAAATATTGGTAATCAAATGCACTTTAATACATTTTCAGGCTTTCAGCCATTATTGTCTATCCTCATCTTCCAAAAATCATATTTCTATCAAAGTTGTAACTCTTTGAGTTAGCTTTTTAATACACTTTGAATCGCATCAATCGGATATCGGAAGAATAAGTTATGGCCAAAATACTGATTGCTGAATATAGACTAAAAAATTCGAGGGCGAAAGGAACTTTCGTTATTCGATTGGAACTCTTTTGGAAGTCAATTTGGACGTGATTTTCAACCAATTTTCGATTTCTACAAATACATAACAACAAAATACATATTAGAGACCTCTCATGTACATATTATATTCCAATATTCATCAATTATTATTATCAAATGAGTAAAATTCATAATTTTTGTGAAAGAATTGAAGGAGATTTGTAAGAATTCAATCAAGGGAAGATTCAAATATGATTTTTGGGCAAAGAAGAGAAGGCACAAGTGAAGATTCATCAAGAAACCATTGAATAGATTCAAGATTCCAAAATTCATATTCATCTTCTCAATTTATCGAAAAATCCGAGTTTTGTCTTTTCACTTAAATATTATTTCTTGTAATTTCAATATGCTGACTAGTTTTATACATTGTTAGGATGAGATGAACCATTGTTATGATATTTTTAGTTTTTAATTAATTAATTTAACTTTAATTTGATTTGATTTGATTTGTGAATGTTTATTATTGTTTTATTGTTATTTTCAATTGCTTGATGGTGTTGTTAGTTATTTTTATTGTTATCGGGAGAGACAATAGGGTTTAAGCACTTTATAATAAACATTGTAAGGTTCGATAGATGATACAGATATACATCTATACTTTATATGATTTCAATAGATATTCTGGAACTTGTTAATGCATTTATCATATTTGTATCTTTCATCGAGAGATAGAAATGTCACATGAGGGGAAAAGATTTGATCGCTATCAAAAGAAGCTTTCAATTAAATTAGAAACATTGACCAACATGAATGATTTCAAATTATCACTTTAATTGTTATACTAAAAATTTAATAATAAGGAGGATTCGACATCTTAACAATACATCTCACATATTTGAAAAACACATCTATTTACTTTAATTAGTTTAATTGATAATTTTGGGATTTGTATAAAAAAAAATCACAAAATGTGTTTGCTATTTGATTAAGTTGTAATTAATTTTAACTCGATTAAACACATGGTCCTAGTGGGTTCGACACTCTATTCACTACTTTATTACTTGCTAACGATCACATTCACTTTCGGGAAATCAAACAATCAAATTTTTGGATTCGTTGCCGGAGATTTTTTAGTCTTTGCATAGCAGTCAGTATTTTGATCAGAACTTCCTCTTCCGATATCTGATTGATGTGATTCAAAGTGTATTAGAAATCTAACTCAAAGAGATACAACTTTGATAGAATTATGATTTTTCCAATTCGGACATTTTATTATGCCAAAAATGGGTTTCAATTTTCGACTAGAATTGTTTCATAAAAATCTTTCAAGTATCATCTTTTTGTTCAAATCAACTATTGAATATCTTCAATTTGTCCTCAAATTTTGGATTTCGCCATTTTTTCATCAATTTTCACTTCTTTCTTTCAATTCTTCATTCAATCATTGAGTTTTACATATATAACATAAAATACAACAATTTAGAATATATTTTGTCAAGAGAACTATCAAATGTAGTTATTTTAGGTCCCGAATAAGTATAAAAATTACACTTATCAGAATACTACCTCATCTTTCGTTCTTTTGTGCTTGATAGTTGTTGATTTACAATACTAATAGGAATATTTTTGTATGCAAAAATATTTGAATGCATAACATAGTCTTTGACAAACCGACCGACACTTAATTGAGTTGGATTTCAACATTTACACGGGTTGAGTTGGTTTGATTTTAGATCAAACCGATCATTTTGTGTTGGGACAAAAACCAACCCAACCCAAGCCCACCTCTAGATGGGAGGTCAGTGGGGTAGCCCTGTTCAACTAGAATAATTCGCATGTAAAACCATATGAACCATCAATTACTGAGGTAAGCCCCACACACCAAATCTACGGGTTATGATAGGGGGCCTCCATGTGTCCATTATGGACACCATTATGTTATGGGAAATGCTACGTTTCCCCCCAAATATACACTCCTGTCTCCCATATTGTTACAGACAGGCAGGGTGGAAGCAACCAAAATGATAGGATGAAATTTTTATGGCCTTTGAAATTTAGACCTTTCACTTTTTTAGTATTCGAATAAGTTCAAAACAAGTCAATTACATGAGACCTAGTCAACTTATATTACATTATGTTGAGTATTTAGCCCTCATTTGGTTTAATAATCAAAATTAATTGTTGACTTCGACTTAAATTTTAATTCACATTTTAAGCTTATCCAAATAAGGGCTTACCCTTTTGGGAGGAATAATAAAGAATTCATTAAATTATTTTTGGAATAATCTACTTGTACATTCGGGTGTCCATCGGGGTGTCCATAATGGNCCCAATGTACAAGAATCATCATCCTTTTATTTATGAGTTTTATGTAATTCATGTTGCATTTGTTTCATATTTCCAAGAATATGGGTGCATAGATATCCATAATGCAAAATATAAAGAGGGTGTTTGCTGTCGATTAAAATTAGATTTTTAATAGATTGTGATAGAAGTTCTTGAAATGTGTGGTTGAAAAACTGTGGGACCCATAAAAGATATGGTTAATATTGATTGTTTGATTTTGATTTAGATTAAAATCTGATTTTAATCTGTACCAAACAAGACTAAAATTATGACATGTTTGACTAAAATTATTATTAACTTGCACGTAATTAAAGTCGAATATTAACTTCAACTATTCATAACATTATCCATTTTTCCTCATAAATTACTAATATTTTTACCCAAACGGAGATCATATATTCTAAACATTTCATATGATTTTTCTATTTCAACACCTAAATCCCCATACATGGGGCACAATTATTTTTACTCACAAGGAATCGCAACAAAAAAAATAAGTAAGTAAACTCGTCTCAATTTCGCACCATGCTTCGCCAACTTGACCCAATAGTCAAGTAAGTTCAATCAATTCTTCCAATTTGATTATATAATCGAGTATGTCAAGTTGTACAATCCTTTACATAAAATAACAAAATTAAAAAGGTGTTTCTAATTAAATTATATATTTAGCCCCCGTTTGGTGCACATTATTTTTAAAAGAATGTATTTTTTTGGTTGATATGATGGAGAATATGTGGTCGGAAAAGAAGGAAAAGTGATTGATGTGATGGAAAATATTATTTTATTGAAAAATGTGTGGTTAAAAATGAGTAGAAGAATGAGAATGAAAAAATAATGTGGCCCAAACAGGGGCTTATTATAATATTATTTCATAGGTACGTGTGTGTGTGTGTATATTATATTATTTATTATTTATATACGTGAGCTTTACTTAAAATCAATATTACTTATATAATTATATTATTCAAACATAGGATAATTAGACTTGTTTGCTTAATCATCTAGAAACAATTAAAAGTGACTTGATGCTTTTGACTGATTAATTGCGTACGTAGGGTCAAAACTAAAAACGGATAAGTAACAACAATTCGATAACTTAAAAATCGTTAAATTGATAATCCGTGAACTATTAAGTGGTATTCAGTACGACACCTGATTTTTCGGGGCCTACTTAGAAAAATACAAAATCGATATAGTTAAGATCCTTATAACTTTTATTCGATCGTATTTCATTTCCTAATGTTAGAATTTTTAAGTTGCCTTGAATTATCTCTGACAATCTAAAATTTCAAATGAGAAAAAATCCAAATGGTCTACATTAAGGATGAGCAGGTTATGTGCCTAATTTGAGGAAATTACAAAAAAATCAAACATTTAACTTTTCAAATTCAAAATTCAGGTGTGAACTTTATTTAATCAAAAACCACGTATTAATTGAATTATTAATTATATTAACCTTAAATCACTCTCTCTCATTCTCATCTTCACCCGTCTCTCTCTTACCCATTTCTCTCATCTTTCACTCCATCTCTTCCTCTTCATTGACGGCATCATCTTCACCTGTAGAAGTGGCATCTGGTGAATTGAGTGCCGTTGTGGTCGTCTCTGTTGCGCGGATATCTGAATTTTTTTGGCGGTGAGCAGTGCTCAGCAAGCGAAGATCTGAAATTTTCTGATAGTAACGTCTTCTTCTTATGGCAATGAGCGGTGCTTAGTAAGCGACGACGAAATTTCCTCCAATTACGTGCGACGATTTGAAATTTTCTCCGATTTGTGATGGTCGATGGTTCACGTGGTAGCGTCGGTGGTGCGGTGATGGTAGGTTCGTGTGTCGTCGCACAAAGTTTTCCTTCTCGTAGAAGATGACAGCGATGTGAGCGCCCCGCTCGCAGCATTATGGTGGTTATGGTAGTGAGGCAGTAGTGGTTGTTTAGTGGTACATGTTGTTAGTGGGTTGCAAAAAGGTGGTGGCGGTTCGTTTCAATGATGACGGCGGTGATGGTGCTTTTCTGTTGTTGGTGGTGGTGTTGGCGATGGTGGTGGTGTTACGGTGCAATTGAGATGATGATGGTGGTGAGGTAGATCTATGTAGGATATGTGCAGTAGTGGTGAGTCTTGTGACGGGCTGGTGTAATCTGTTTGTGGTGGTGTTGCGGGTGCGGTGTGGTGATGATGGTGTTACAAAAATGATGGTGGTGGTGGCGGTGGTGGCAGTGGTGTCTGGTGGCGACGATGACAGTGGTGGTTGTGATGATTTTTATTGGCAGTGTATTGTATCTAATGGTGGTGGTGGTGTTGTGATGCTGTTGTGGTAGTGGCGGCGGCAGAATAGTGTTTGTGAACAATTATTTGGTTGATTTGTGACCAAGTGTTGGCAGTGGATTGGGGGTGAGGTGTTTAATGTATGTGACCAACTATTTGGTTCATCGTGACTAACTATTAAATCGTGATCTTAAAATTCGATTATTTGTGATCAGGAAATTTGAAAATGTATGACCGATAGATAAATTGTGACCAGCAAATTTGAAAATGTGTGATCGATAAATAAATCGTGACATATATTTTTTTTTGTGATCTTGATATAATCAGTGACCTCGAAATTTGAAAATATGTGATCAACAGATAAGTTGTGGCCTATAAAATTCTTGATGGGGTTGGCTGTTGGTCGGTTCGGTTCGGTTCCAAAATTTTCGGGTATTTAATAAATGGAACCGTCGGGTCCAAATATAATTAAGGAACAGCTCGAGTTCAGTTCCGTTCGATTCCGTACCATAATTAATTTTTTTTAATATTTACAGCAACACTATATAAATATAACTAATGATATTTCATTCATAACTTTTACAAATTGACGTAAAACAATTCAAAAATATATAAATAACTAGCTGTCGAATAATATTAATTCAATGTATACAAATACTATAAAGTAGATATTAATATTAAAATGTCGGTGATCCATATCAATAATTTATTTACTTCAAGCAATCTGCTTGTATAAAGAAAATGAAATATAAATCACCAACTATTTGATTCAATCATCAACTGCTTGAACACAATTATAAAAACAAAATTTGTATAATTCTTAAATA
>CAIGRF010093876.1:0-13516 GCA_903798235.1 Fraxinus ornus
GAAGCACATATTCCACCTTTCCTATCTAAAATTAGCTTTCTCTCGCTAGGCACGAAGCAAGAGCAAAACGCATCACTTCACGCTTTTTCATTTTTCATTTTTATTTTATTTTTTTGCGCCTAGCACGTGTTTTTTACGCTTTTCAATGCTTTTTTACGTTTTTTCCTTTATTTATTACATAATTTTTAAATTGATTTAAAATTTTAAAATAATATTAAAATGAGAAAATGTTTTTTTTACGCTTTTTAATGCTTAGGCTTCATCTAGGTTCGCATAGGCTGAAGCTTGGTCTCCACGCTTTGTCATGCTTTACGCTTTTTATAATACTCCAATTCTTAATTATAGTAACTTTTTTTTGACATAGGGAATATTCGGTTCAGGAGTTACTTATATAATTGCAGGAATGGTAATGAAGGAAAAAGGTCCGATTTTCATTACACCGTTTGCTCCTCTAACAATGGTCTTTGTTGCTGTAATGGGTTCTTTCATTTTAGCAGAGCAATTCGTCTTGGGAAAGTAAATACTCCTCTCTATATATACAAAATCAATACTTCCATAAACATGTTTGGTATGCAACATATTAATATATTAAGTGCCATTCGGCATGACTCGATAAAAATCAAAAGCTACTTCTAAAATTAAGAAGTTACTTTTAAGCATGTTTGGGTCACTTTCTAAAAGTACTTAGTCGGACTATAGGAGCTTTTAGAATAAGCTGACATGGCTTTCTCAAGAAGCTCATCTACTAGAAGTAAAAGCAAAACACAAGCTCTACCACCTAAGAAACATAATAATCGATTTTTAGTTCTTCAAAAGCCATTTTCGGAGTGTTGTTTTTCTTGATTCTACGTACATTACTAAGGATTAAGATATATGTACAGAAGTTTACTTCACGGACATTTTACCTACACTCACAAAGGCGGGGCCCATACGGGACCCATGATAATAAAAAATTGCCAAAAAAATCCCACCCACTCCTCCCTATTGTGAGGTATCGGTGGAGGTTCTGTCTCTGTACCCCAAACAAGGTCAGAGTTCATCAATGATACATAACGAAGAGGGAGCAACAGCACCATCTCAACAACAGATTTCTGCAACAAATCCCTCTATACAGGTATCAGAAAAAGACGGCCCTGAAATGGTGGCTGCCTAGATATTTGGGGGTCGTGAAAACACGCCAATATGAGTGCTGAAGGTAAATGAAAATAGATATTGGAAGTAGAATGTTGCAAGGATTCTCACTAGTCAATATACTAGGATCTCTTGTTATTGATATATGGGCTAGGATCCATATGCATATTTGATATGTTCAAATCATAATACTAAGCCCCTGTTTGGTGGCCATTTTTTTGTAAAAACTTTTATTTTGAATAGTGAATTTTTGAAGAATGTATTATTAAAATGTAGGGAGAAGTTTAAAATTTATATATAGAATGTTTTATTGTTTGAATGTGTGAGTGATAATAAGTACATAGAAAAAAGAGTTTAAAAGGCTGGTTGTGAAACAGAGACTAAATGGTCGTCAAAGATATTTATTCATTTTCCTGCATAGTCGAGCATAACAAACATTCCAATAAGCATACAAACAGCATCCCAATTCATAGACTTTTCGATATTTTCGGGGCGTGCCTCGATATCCATTTATGACTTTCTAAGGCAAAATGACTACATTTTTGGGTCTTAAAGAAGGCAGAATATCTGCCAGAATATGTCTCTTATTCGTCCACCTTCTTGACCTAGAAACATTCTGTTCCACCAAAATTTACAATATCTGAAATATAGCTTTATAGATATTATTAGTCACCCATGTACCAGTAAATGCAATCAGAACAAATATGTGTGTAATCCCCAAATCTGAGCACTTGGGATGATGTGCAACATCCTGCTCATGTAACATGTTCGGAAGCATCAAACGAACTTGAAAAAAAAGAAAAAGAAAAACTAGAAGCGGGCACTTTATCCGAACCCCCTTAGAAGTTAATTAGTCTTACAAATCAGACCATGGCATTCTATCATTTAAACCAGAATAGTAGTTATAGAAGTCTCATGGCACACTAAAATGGCCAGAGTCAATTCCGAGTTCTGCCTCAATTTTGTTTCATTTCAATATACATAAAATTTGGCAGTGCATCCCTCACATAATTACTCAAGCCATGACATAATTTTAAAACGTAGTCCGGGGGTTGCAGACTCGAGAAAGGTATCAACTCAACACTTTCAAGCTCAAGATACTTTTTTTCAAACGCCCAAAGAAACCAAATCTTCCAGGGAAATAAAATCTACTTCTAGTAACAACCATTTTACTATGGTAAAAAAAAAAAAAAAAACATATTTCAAAGACAAAATATCTTACCCAGAAGAAAACGGAACAGTACTTAAATGTTCAAAAGCTAAATTCGTTGATCAGCATTCAATTCCTAACAAGTCTAATGCCATATCAGGGGTATAATTCCCATGGTCATATACGCAAGCTACATGCACATCAGCTGTCAACCAACTTCCAAAATTTGGACACCGGAGAGATAATTTGTCAGGATGGCACGGACACTTCATCCTTCCCATAAATACGCTGAAGTTCACGGGTTGCAGCTTGATATGAAGCTGAGAAGGAAAACAGAGGAAAGATTGTCTGAGGTGAAGATTTTAAAAAACATATTTATCGTTCAAGTGATAAAAAGGACAAAACATCATTCGATGAAGGAATTAAACATATTCACCTTTCCAAGTACGGAAATTTTTCTGGTTTACAGGAGACCCAGTCACATTTTCTATTGCCTCAAAAAGCATGTCCTGAGAGGTACTCTTCAGTTCTTGGACCACTGCATAAATAGTCTTCCCATTCTCGAAGTAAATGTGATTATTCGGGTGTTTGGTCTTGCAACCAGCATGACGCTCAAACTCGTAAGCATTAACAGCCTGCATAATATAAGTTGCGAACAGAATGTTAGTAAGCCGAATGATGCCTCCTTAAACAATACAAATGAACTATCGGTGAAAGGTATCGGTAACATTTACATTGGAGAGCTTGCACTCCTTGCAGCCACACAAGTAACCAGTCCCATTTACCACTCCTCGAAGATTCTTCTGCACACACAAATATTATTGTGGTTAAGGAAAAAATCCTTGAACAGAGTGGAAGACGAGAATATCAGAACTCACCTCCCTTGACCATGAAACATACTTCACGGGAACTCCATCAAGTATACCAGTTGATAACAAGCTTTTAACATTTGAAGGAAAGTTGTTCGAAGGGACCTTTTCAGTTGTCTTTTGCTCCTTATTCTTGGGGCTGCTACGTGTCCTTGAAGTGGATGCTGAAACAACAGTCATACTTGGGAACTTCACAGAACCTTTTTGACCTAATGCCCCTGAAGGTTGAGCCGAGAATTGATTTAGTAAAACATCATGGTTGCTTGTGAGCCTTCCAGAGGGATCACTTTCATCAGGATTATCCTGGAAGGCCCCAGAAGATATATTAGTGCCTTCTCCATAATGATGGTTTTGACTAATTGGTAGGATACTGGAATTTCCATTATTGTAGACAGTTCCTAGTGATGAAACAGTAGCATCCTGCTGGCAATGAATAGAAGTCATTGATGTAATATCTATCCCTCCTTTATCATAAAGAGGAACTGCTGACATAAAATCTTCATTTGCTTTATTGTATAAATCATCCATTGCAATGAAATTTTCATGGCCCTTGTAGTAATTAGAACCAATTGACATTAAATTACCATTTTCCTTTTCACACTGCTCCCCAATTGAAATAAAATTGTAATTCCTTTTGTTGAAAGCTGGACCAATAGACAGCAGATTGTTATCTATCCCATTATAGTGATGACCCATTAGCATGAAATTTCCATCTCTCTTGTTGGAGGCCTGTCCTACTGAAATAGAATTTTCATCTGTCTTACAGAAGGCTGGATCCACTGCAATGGTACTTCCATCTCCAGTATTATAAGTAGGTGCAAGAGACACGTCATTACCTGTCCTGTGAAAGACAGGGATAATCATTTTGTTCTTGTCTCCAGGGTTAAAGGATTTCCCCACAAATTCAGACAGTTGATTCTCCAAGACAACCTGATTAACTTTTACTTTTCTAACGCCAGTATTCAGACACAAGGGAACTTCCACATCATGAAACGTTGATAAACATATGGACGGATCATTTTCTACCTGATCCACGAAACTCTTCTTTCCCGTATTTAGATCCCCATTAACAAAGACGGAGGCATTCTTATCTGCAAAACTTGAACTCCTGACAGGCTGGATTCGGAATCTGGAACTGTTGCCCAACAGGAACATGCTCATGTTTACAGCTCCTGAAGTAGGTCTGTTGCTAGCAGCTTCTACTGCTTGCTTCTTGTTGCTGAATAGCTCATTCTCAGATGTATCCATAGACCACTGAAGAGCACGTTTTTGCTCATTTCTAGCAGGAGTGTCATAACCCATCTCTCCAGCCAAAGAATCATAGTCCTGAGGCATCCAAATGCTCTTGTTCTTACAAGACTGCAAAAATTGTATTAGTGAAATAAACTTTTAAGTCACAATAACAATGTGGTGCAACTTGCTGCCTTGTAACCTTTTCACCTCAGTTCATGCTTGGGCACTTGGGTTTTAAGGTTGGGAGGAGAACATGATACACCTGATGAAGTTACTAAATATTATCCAAAAGGAATATTGATGAATTCTGTATATGACAAAGGATGTCGATATGGAAAAGCATATATGACGTAGAGCACCATAAATGTGGATAAAATGAAAATAAAGAACAATAGCACAGGCATGCTATCTGAAAATTGTATTATCAAAATTATAGCTATTCCTTTAAAAGAAAAAAAATCGAGTATAATAGGTTGTAAAGACAGGGATTCATGCTTTGTTAAATCAAATAATGAGCCCATCCATTGCAGAAATTTAAGTTCAGTGCACAATAAAAAAGAAACAGGCAGGTGTGCCTTGCAACAAAAAAAACTTGAAAATGAAAGTCAAAACATATTATAGCTATAAGGAAGAGGAAGAGGACATGGTAGAGAAAAGCAAGAACAAGATGCCTAATGAGGAATAATTCTACTATACATGAAATAAGAATTTATGTCCTTCCTGCACTCTCTGAAATCCTACCTGATAATGGCCTCCACACAAACTTGATCTGTACTTCAAGCATGACACTTTGACACCATTATAAACTAATATATGACACGATGCGACACTAGACAACTATTAGAAAGGTCAAATATGAAATGATTGCCAGACAATTTTGATAAATCATGATGACTTTATTGAAGACAAAGTGCAAAACCCCATGTACAAGGTATACACATTAATTAAAGGGCCTAAGCTAGCAAAAAAATCCATCCATGTGTACTAATATAAGGTCAATAATGCATACAATGTTCACATGTACTTGAGCTAGTTGAATCATCTAGAACTGGTTTTTGTGTGTGTATACCAGTTTACATACTAATACATGGTCTAATACATGAAAGCCTACCCACAGTTTTTGTCTGTGTCACATTACTGGAATGTGGACTGAACATGTGAGAATATCAGGAAAATATCCATCATTGATATGTTAAACTACCGACACAGAAATATCGAAGGAAGATTCTTCATTCAGACACATTACATCTCAAAATTTTCAAAAAAGCATTAGATCAAATTACCAAAGTACGAAAACCTAAATTTACCATCCAAATAATTCATCAAAATGCACGCATTCCTGCACAAATTGGAATTCATGAACAAAATCCAGGATGAGAAAGTGACCGCACAGTTAAGTTTCAAAGACCCAATACAGTTAATAATAGTACAGAACTATATATCCTGTAAAAGTCAATAATATGCACAAATATTAAATTAGGTAACGAGCCACCAACTAGTGATTTAAAGCAAAACTCCATAAAATGCATACAAAAAAGGCAATCATAAAAATTAGCCTTCAAAAAAGTTAAAAATTGTTTACATCAATTTTCCAAAATAGAATTTAGAGTTTTACCATTTTCACTTTATCTTCGATCGGAGAAATGTCAATTCATCTGATCAACTCCCTCCCTGAAGAACCTTTGAAGCTTTACGAGTGGAAGAACATGAAAAATTAAAATAATGTAGAAAAAAAAACTTAAGAATCAGTCTTCAAACAAGTAACAAAGAGGAAAAAGATACAGCATCCATCAAAATTAACAACAGATTCGACTGAAAAACTCAATTTCAGACAATAAAAACTTGAAACTCTCCAAAAATCAATCTTAACAAAATTAAAAAAATATATATACACACATTTTAAAAAATTACAAGCGTTGAATAATCAACGAGAATGAGAAACAGAAGGACGTGATCAAAACAGATATTAGCCTTAACCCTAAGGAAATGTGCATTTAGCAATTAGAAAAAAATATTTCACTATTTTGCAGCAAAAAAACAATACCTCTGCCGGAATATTAATATGAAGTACTCGCCGGGCACAATTTCCCGGCGAAGACACGCCGGAGAAGGAAATGAAACGATTTATTTTTGTTTATTTTAATTAATAGATATTTTATAATTTTTCCCGGAAAATGTGAAAAGGACTGCACTGTTACACACTACAAGTGAGTGACGAAATTCCGGGTTTTAAAGTACTAAGACTACTAATTCAGTGTAGCGCGGTGCACTGTAATTCCTTGCAGTTGATGATTCTGCACCGCCACGTGGACAACAACATAGATAAACGGTAAATTTGTTTTGTTCAATGTTGGGAGATAATCAAGTGCGTGGTCACTCAACATGTACATAATCTGAAACCTAATCAGATTTGGACACGTACAATAAATCAGAATAGAGATAAGAATGACTTTAATGAATTAGATGTGTTTGGTGGGGATTAAAATTAGATTTTTAGTAGATTGTAATATAAATTTTTGAAATGTGTGGCTGAAAAGTTGTAGACTTATGAAAAATGTGGTGAATATTAATTGTTTGACTTTGATTTAAATTAAAATCTGATTTTAATCCGTACCAAACATAGCCTTAAAATTAAGAGTAGATTTTACCAACCTAGTCCCATCTGGTCAAAGGGTTGTTGAAAATTTGGGGAGTGTTCGAGCCACATTATTTTGGAAGAATGTATTCTAGAATAGTAGATTGAAAAAAAATGTGTGGTTGAAAAAGAAGGAAAAGTTATTGATGTAATGAAAAATATTATTTTATTGAAAAATGTGTGTTAAAAATGAGTAGAAGAATGAGAATTAAAATTTTAATGTATATCAAAACGGGGGCTTAATCAAAGTGAATGATATTAAGGTCCCATTCGGTAGAGATTAAAATTCAATTAAAGTATAAAATATAGTCGTTATTGGGTCTCACTCCTCTAATAAAAGTCAATAATAACGACTAATTTTTTAATTTTAATCCGATTTTAATTTCTACCGAATGGGACCTAAGAGTTGTTTGGCTAAACTTAAAGTAATAGTAATTTGCAAAATAAATAAGTTATTTATTTTAATTTTGACCGACAAAAACTTCATTTCTTGAAATTTGGGCTCCCTTTGAAACTGATGTTAAAGGCCAAATTCAGATGGTCAGAATTATTTTTAAAAAAAGTGCTTATGGAAGAATTTGTATCATTTGGCAGCAGATTTTGTGACGAAGTAAAAGAGTAGCATTGATTTTACAGCCCCAACTCCTGGTTGTGAAACAAGGATCTTGCTACATGTATAAAATAGTGTTCAAAATGGACAAGTGACGGCCTCCTAAGTGTTCAAAATGGACAAGTGGTGGCCTCCTATTGGAGGGGCGCCGCCACTTGGCCATTTTGGACACAGGCCACCCCTCCAATAGGGGGCCGTCACTTGGCCATTTTGGACACCATTTTGTATCCCAAGAATAATCCGTGAAACAATTGGGAGTTGTTTTAGGTGTTTGGTAAACAGTAAAAAATTGATTATATAAGGATTTGTATAATCTTGCTGCAGATTTTGAGAAGCATCAAAATCGTAGATTTTCAAATTATTCTTTTAGCTTTTACAGATATATATAATTAAAACAATCGGGACAAATGAACTGAAAGTTTGATATAATAATTGACATAATATCACATGATATTCATCATTAAACTGTTTTAAACACGGACAATTTTCTCATCCAATCACCTCCAGTCACGCATCTCTATATCGGGCCAAATTCTTCTAGCAAAATAGCATTATTCTAATTAAAACAATCGTGTTACATAAATAGAAAGTTTGACATAATAGTTAACATAATGTCACATGACATTGCATCATTAAATTGTTTTAAAGGCGATAAATTTTCCCACGTAATCACCTCCTGTTGCGGTGTCTTCTATCACGGCATTTGGACAGATTATTCAAGCAAAACAGCATTATTCTAATTAAAACAATCGTGCTACATGAATAGAAAGTTTGACATAATAGTTGGCATAATGTCACGTTGTATTTTTATCATTAAATTATTTTAAACACAGTCGATTTTCCCACACAATCACCTCCTGCCACGTCTTCTGTTACCACATCTGGCCAAATTCTTCTAAAAAAGTATCATTATTCTAATTAAAACAATCATGCTACATGAATACAAAGTTTGACATAATAGTTGACATAATGTCACGTGCAGGGGCGGACGCATAACTTTAAAGTTAGGGGGACACAATTGAACTTGTAAAGAAGTTGAGAGAAACTTTACAATCGAAAATGTTACGTCCAAAAAAATCACACATCATGTAATTTTGCATCCAAGAATTTACATGAGATATGACTTTTTTGGATGTAAAATTTCGAGAAATTTTGATGTCATATTCCAAATAAAATGAAGAAAATTATATTAAGAAATTTGTATCGCAAAAATAATAAATGTTAATGAAATAATTGAATTTTTTTTTTTTTAAAATGAGAGTTAGACGTCTTTCTTTAANAATTATATTAAGAAATTTGTATCGCAAAAATAATAAATGTTAATGAAATAATTGAATTTTTTTTTTTTTAAAATGAGAGTTAGACGTCTTTCTTTAAAATTCACATTTAACATATTTTTAACTATTTTCGATATTTATTTGGATTATTCGATATGCCCATAATGTAGTTCTCAAAATAAGTTTTGAGATGATATAAGTAATTTGTATATTAGATTAGCGTACGATCGTCGGAGAGTTTTTAAAATTAACATATTATCGAAATTCAAATTTATTGTAATTTTGCCCTTATTTGGTAGAGATTAAAATCAAATTTTTAATAAATTTTGATAAAAGTTAAACAGTTGTGGATTCCATTAAATATGTTATTAAAATTAATTGTTAACTTTGATTTGGATTAAAATTTAAATTTCAATCGATACCAGACATGACTATATAAAAAGAATTCTCAAAAGTTGGGGGCACATGAATCCCCCAGGACCCCTGGGTCATAATAGTTGGCATAATGTCACATGGTATTTTATCATTAAATTGTTTTAAACAATCAATTTTCCCACTCAATCACCTCCCGCCATATCGTCTTCTGTCACTACATCTAGCCAGGTTCTTCTGAAGAAGTATCATTATTCTAATTAAAACAATCGTACTACATGAACATTAATAATTAAACATATTCCTTTTTGTCCTAATTTCAGTGTCATTTCGAAACTTATTTGCCATTCGATTATTTACATTTATATGAATATCTTTATATTATATGGACTATGCTTCTATTTTGTATTTTTAAAAATTTTGAGATTTAATTGGATATTAATTTTTTCTACTATAATAAATACATTTTCTTGGTTTTTTTAAAAAAGTAAAAATCTTAAAAAAACATTTGTTAATATTACTTATTGTTATATATGTCAAAAAAAATTATATAATGGTACAAATGATATAAAAAAAAAGGACATCGTTACGTACATTTTAGTAATAATAATAAATTATTTTGCTTACCAAACGCTCAAATTGTTTTTCTCATCTTCGTCCTCTTCATGACCGCTATAGTTGATATTTTTATTTACAATGAGACTATGGGGGGATAAATAGTAAGTTAAAACTCTAGATGAATGCTTAAAGATTTAAAGGTTTTAGATCAAGTAATGGTCGGAATAAGGATGGCACTATAGCTACTTTAGAGGATTATGATGTCCCAAAAAGTGATTACTTTAGGTATTTATGTTCGATAATAGACTAGGAAGAATGTCATGAAGATGTAATGTACAAATCTACCTATAAAGTAAAAAAAAAGGCGTGTTCTATGAAAGAGTCATCGAACCACCTATACTTTTTTGGTACCGAGTGTTGGTTCTTTAGAAGATAAACTATTCATAAAGTGAATATAGTGGAATTGGAGATATTAAGATGCAAATGTGATCATACTAATGAAAAACGAGAAATGAGAAAGTATGGAAAAAGTTGGAGTTATAACTAATTTCATGATAAAATAGGAGAATGACATATTCAAGAAGTTGGAATGTGTTTAGGGATGTCAAAGAGTCGAACCAGCTCACGAGCTAAAACTTGTAGCTCGAGCTAGGCTTGAGTAAAAATGGTTCAAACTTTTTTTGGTCCGAGCCGAGCTTTTGCTCTAAAAAATCTAGTCTCGACTCGAGCCTTAGCAAGTCAAGCCGGTTCATGTTTATTTATTTAATAATGAAAAGAGCTTTTGCGCGGTTGCTTGCAATATAGCTACAAAGCAGGTAGCAGGTGTTGCCTGCTACAGAGATGTTGCTTGTATACAATTTTTTTTTTTTTTACATTTTTGTTTTAAAAATTTCTTCATGGGCCAAAAATGGCTCATGATACGGACCACCCCTGCAGCTTGTCGAACCATACAGGTTGGCTTAGGCTCTGGTTGTCACTCCAAAATGGGGCTCGGTAATCCGAACGGCGAGCCAAATTGACACCCCCCAAGTGTGTTTTGGATGAATTTAAAGAAACTCTTATTTATAAGAGTAATATGATCCTAGTAGAATATTGAGGATGTAAGGCGAGATCAGCTCAAAACTTCTTTATCATATCAGCTTGAAAGGTGAATTTTGAGCACGGGAAACACTAAGACTTTCATCGTTAATCTTCTTTTCGATCTCTATACATTCACCCCCATTGAAAATTCTCTCCACCTTGCCATATTCGATTTGGATTGTTTCCATTGCCTGTCCAGTGTAAAATCAATGCACGAAGCTCGCTCAAAGATCACCTCAAAGTTAACCACTTATGACTTACCTACTTTGTAAAAAGAAAATATTTATCAACAGAACTTGTGCACGTGATGATGAAACATTGGGAATACTATGTTTATACTATAATAAAAGTATAGTACTAACAAAATGTAATTTTTAATCATACATGATAGTATAAAGTGTCAACATATCACCAAATAGCATTCTTTATTATGCACGTCAATAGAAAATAGTTATTAAAAAGATAACGCGGGTTTACTATACAATTGAAGCCCAAAAATTGATAAAAGCTAAAGGCATATTATATGTTTTCTCATCTAAACATGTTTAATCATCAATTCCTAACTCCCGAGTTTTGTAGATTAACGAATCGAAGCAAGATTCCAATTGTTTTTGAATATTGAGAATAAATAACGTCCTTTAGTGACCATTAGCATAACAAAAGCTTGAATATCGGGAATATAAGATTTATCGTTAATTTTTTTGATTGAGTAACCATTCTTATAACAGTTAGAAACTTGAATGACTATTACTATACGAAATAACTTCAATTTTAGTGATCATTTACATAATTAACCCTCTCTTGTACGGCTCTTTTATCATGTGACAAGCAATTTAATCCTTCTAATCGAAGATAAACACGGTTCACTTTTATGTAACTTTTAATATAACCTAAAGCTTTTTCTTTGCTAATTCAATAAAGTGGTTATTATTGATATGCTTCTCCTTACTTTAGCCATTTTAACATCATCATAATTTTTTAAATCCCTTTGCTTTTATGTAATTTGACTAATATGAGTTAAAGTTTACATAATTATGTCATATGGTAGCTTTTATGTAATTTGACTAATGTGAGTTAAAGTTTACATAATTATGTCATATGGTAGTACCAACTTAATAATATACTAACATTAATTCACTTTTACCCTTGATGACAGTAATCGGCGATGACAAATAACATTACTCCTCTCATATTTAAAGTAGGTGGATGACTCATCTTAACCGTAGAATTAGAGACTCCTAGATGGAGACGTAAGTGTATTTGAAATGCATTTGTAATGATTGTTGAATGTATTACCTATAGAATTAGTCATGCAATCTGTATTCGATATCGACCTATGGAGGCGATAGTGACTGTAACACCCCAGTCATTCGTGTGCTCTCGTTTAGAACCTTCAAAATTATAAAAGGAAAATAGTTTAATGCCCAAAAAAAAAATCCGCAGCAAGGTAGACACCATTCTAAAAAGGGTTGTGCTCTGTCAAGCATCCTACCAATAGGGGGCGCTAGGTGTCCATTATGGACACCTCTATGGGTACACTTATGTACCTATAACATTTTCCTTCCAAAAATCCTATTGTTGTCGTGAACCTCACCAGCTTCAACATTTGCGCAAGAAAAAAAAAACATTTACTTGAATATAATTGCATGCCTAAAAATTTCATCGACCCAATCATCAGACGAAGAAAAATGAATAACCTATGTGCCTCGACTCCCAAGGTTAGCTATTTCCTCTACTGTTAGAGACCTTCCTGGAAAAAATTGGGGGCTGTTAAGGGCAAGTCCAATTTGCATCAAAATAATACTCGATTGGTAGCAAAACCTTTAGGCCACGTTCGGTAGGAACTAAACTCCAATTAAAATTGAAAATATGGTCGTTATTGGGTCTCACTCATCTAATAAAAGTCAACAATAACGACTAGTTTTTCAATTTTAATCCCCACCGAACATGCCCTAATGTATTTAGATTATAGTTATATTGGACCACTTTCATTATAAGATCTGTGAAATCTTTAATCTAGCCATTTTTTTAGCATATATTTTTCACATCAAATTCAGAGTTTGACATGAGTATTCGAGTGCATACAGCCACTCCACCACCCTTGTGGCGGCGTCAATCGAGCACTCTTAACAAGTTCTTTTGTTACGATGCATACAACTTCATATAGAGATGAATTGATCTATTGACAATTGGTGTTGCGAAATTTTGAGATTTAACAATTTTAGATGAATATTACACCTTAAAATTTAAACAATAGCCACGAACGAAGTGCTATTCCGATAGGACCCAACGGAAGTTGTATAGATCGTTAACTTAACAAAGATGTTTAGAATTGTTAGAGTATCTTCAATAGACTCTTTAAGTATGAGATGCTTTCTATTTTAAAAAATCTTAACATTTAAATCATACTCCAAAACACTCTTTAAATTAACATTTTAATTTAAAGAGTGAAATTGACTCTCTATAATTCAATGCATTCAAAAAGTTTCAATTTTCAACGTATGAAAGTAATAAAATAATCTAAAGAAAGCTAGTTAAAATAAAAGATAAAGAAAAATAATAAATACTTTTTTAGAATAGTAAATTTAAGTGTTAAATATA
>CAIGRF010093893.1:926-22870 GCA_903798235.1 Fraxinus ornus
TTTTTGGTTTGACTCAAGTGCAATTTCTTGCAATAAACTAGATTTTGGAAGTCTCGCACCATGGCTTCGTACTCCCTGAGTGAGGGTCCATGGGTTTGTAGACGTTCTCGTATGCCTTGATCTCGATATGCTGCGGCTAAATGGTCTACCTACCTTCCCCGCCCTTCGATTTCAAGCAAATCCAAATGAATTTTGTTTCTATTTTTGGTTATTCTTTCATGTGGTGGCAACGGAATGTTGTGCGGTAGGCCTCGCCCCACAAGCACCCAACCTTCCTTTTGCTCTTCCTTCGGTAAATGAGACGACGCGATTAAAAAGTTTTTGATAGATAAATATATTCTCCGTTAACCATTTAAACTCTTTAAAATGATTTTTATTTGAAGAAAATCTTCATTTTATCATTAGAAAAATATCTCTAGATCAAGACAGCTGGAAGCTTTGGAATTTTGTGACTAAAAAGTGCGCGCTCTAATAATATGTTATACTCCAGTCCAGTAGATAATTAATTAAATAGTTTAATATTATTTTATTTTATTTTTATCTATTTTTAATACTTCACCTAGTTTAATAATTAACATGTAATTATTGAGCACTAATGGAAAGTGATTTAGGCTTGGTTTGGCATTCCTTTAAATTCCAACTTTTGCTTAAAGAGTAACTTTTCAGATTTTTTTTTACTTTATTCAATTATTTATAATTAAAATATCAATTTTAACCTTATCGATAAAATTAATTTGATTTTTGTTTTCTGTGTGTTGTTAGTCTACATTTATTTATCAATAGTTGGTACTCAACTACGAAAAGTATGGCAAATGTAGATGTTCACATGTAATGGAATATTTTATCGATAGTCAACAATTGATAATTAACAGATATCGTCGTAAATTAGTGATAAAAAATAAGAATCGTTAATCTCGCCTATCACTAAATATATTTTCTATTCATTTAAAAGGTTTTCCAAAATTTTATGAATGGATTAAAAATTGAATTTTAATTAAGATGACTTGCGGGGAGATAATTCGTACTTGTTTTACGTAGCATATTACTTTTTCTTTAATTTTATTCCAAGCTCACAAAAGGATAAATTGCAATTTTAGCCATCAATCTATATTTCTATGATAAATTGGTCCACAATCTAAAAATTGAACATTTTCATCCTCATTTTTGATTGTTGTCGTAAAAGGAGCCACATTGGGTTGATATAGAATCTGTTCAAATATCCATTGAAATATTTCATGCTATACATTTGATGCAATGTTTTGAAAGTAAAATAGATTTTAATAGCAAATATAATGAAGAAAGGAGAAAAACAAAATCCCACCTATCTCCCAAACCCACACTGGAGCACTCCGTTACAGTCTTATCCCAAGTTTAAAACCGACTTGGAAATCAACTTCGAAAAGGGAAAGGATAGGGTGGACCATGATTGAATCAATACTATTGAGATTAAAAAATAATACTAATAAAAATATAGGTAAATCAAACAGTTTTCACAGATCGATTTCTGTCCAAATTAGTAGGTTTATTGGCCATTTTTCCACTTTAAAATTTTAAAATTTTACCATATATTCGAATCAATTTTTTTTTTCAACCTAACCAATGGGTCTAGTCTAGTTTATAAACATTGGTCGCATCCAACCCCACCGCTACTCTGTCCAACCCCATCTTGAAACCCCTCATTCCCACCTCCTAACAATAATAAAAGGTTGATTATCAAATTGTTCTATGTTAAAAGTTGGGAACTAAATGCCATAGACTAAGGATCTATTGGGCAATTTTGGTGCACATAAGTACAAAATATGTTCCCATAGTTAATTATCCAAAATGAGTATATGGCTGTTCCTCCTATATAATCAGCACTCCTTAATCCCATTCAAACTCCACACACACACACACACAGAGATGGGAAACAGTTTGAGATGTTGTTTAGCCTGTGTTCTTCCCTGTGGAGCCCTGGACTTGATCCGTATAGTACACTTAAATGGCTATGTAGAAGAAATAACACGTCCGATCACCGCCGGCGAGGTTCTTAAGAACAACCCAAATCATGTATTGAGTAAACCAAGCTGTCAGGGAGTTACACGCCGGATTTTGATCGTATCATGGGAGTCGGAGCTGAAAAGAGGCAGCATTTATTTCTTAATACCAGCATCTTCTTTGCCTGCAGAGAAGAAGAAAACCCTCAACTACCTCAAGAAGTCTCCCAAGAAAAGCAAGAAATGCAGCTCCGGCAAGTCAGATTTTGATCCTGAAAGTCATTCGGAGAAAAAGTCGTCACGCCGGGAACGGAGTAAAGGGAGAGTCGGAGTATGGAGGCCTCATTTGCTGAGCATTTCTGAGGATTAATTTTTTAAATGCACTGAACTTTATTTATTTTTTTTGTTTTCGGTTTATTGGTTTTTGTGGATAGTTTTCCTTTTATTTTCATTTTCTCTTCCTATCTGCATGTAATACTAGCAGATTTGGAATTTAATGGACATGTTTAAAAAGCGAATATTATCTGTTTTCCCAAAGAGACCTTCATCAAGTTGCAATGTAATTAAAGAAACTTGTGTTTCCTCTTCCTTGTAATATTTTAGTTCAAAGTTTTGGCCATGAAAACTATGTACTCTATATATATTTGTCTGATTCAATATACCAAACATTTCCGAGCCGAGGTGGTAAATAAGTTGTAAATTCGCCGTTAATTAATATCCTTCCATGCCACATTTTAGAGCATTAATTACATATTTTTATTCATTCACAATTCCCTTTTTCTTACTAGTTATCGTGGGGTAAAATAATAGAAATATTATTTAGTATCGTTGGTGCTAATCACCATATTAGGTTATATGCAATTATCATTAATTAATCAAACACCTTAAAATTAGGAAAATGTGTCACGTTTATATGTCTTATCACTTGCAATCACCTAAACTGATGTTATAATATTAGTAGATAACATTATTCGATAAAATAAGGTCAATTTCATCCCCTCCATACTCAACCCCCATACCCACATGTGCCCAAAGAAATCTTAAATGTTGCTTAAGTTTCTTAAATTGTACTTTGATGATTAGTAGTTAGCTTGTTGAAAAGAAAAAAAATTAATGATTGGTTTAGATTATTGATTATAAGTAGTATTTATGTTTTCTTTTGACTTTGGATCTAACAACAATCGTGCAATGTTTTGTTTTAACAATTAAGATAAGTCTTTTTATTTCCTAAATACAAGGTGATCAGAGCAAAGCAATCATTGTTTCGCTGGCTCCCATCTTCAATCACAGATGAAATCGCTGTAATGAAATTATGAATATTGATAGTATATAAATATTTAACTAATTTAAGTTATTTAATATTCGAGCAGGCTGACCAAGTTTTTTTTTTTGATCATTTACTTTAAAGTTAACTAGAAGTTACCTAATTCATGTACCGAACACACAGCAGGGGTGGGTGGGGGGTTTTTGCCAATATTTAAATTCACATGGTGGCCATGTGAGTGAAATTTGAATTCCGTAGCATTTCCTGTTATTTTTATTCTGTACCCACAACTTTTTTCTTTCCTACGATTTCAAGTTCTATTACGAGATCGAGCAAGCCATATCAATCACTCTTTTCCATCATTTCGTTCCGCATCCACCATTAAAGAAAAAGATGGTAACATTTGATGATGAAAAGACCATTTTGAATGTCATTCTTTAGGAAAGTAAGAAACTTACTGGAACAAGAAGTTCATGTTTGGTGTAGATTTAAAAAGTTGATAAAAATTTAAATTAATTTTAGCAATTAATTATAAATACGCATTTCATAAGACTCGCATATTTCATTAATTTTTATCAAAATCTATAAAAAAAAAAACCTAATTTTTAGCTACATCAAATAGGACCGAAGCAAAGAACAAAGATTTTTCCTATAGTTACCAACTTTTCTGTCCTCGATGTTGTTGTTAAGATACCGCTGCCTTGGCGCTCAGTCGAGTAGTTAATAATATATGTCTCATCTCCAAAAGGCTCGCCAGAAATAATTACAAGAATTCCAACTTGAAGGCATTTGTTGTACGCAAGAATTACTTGATATTTCAAAATCAGAGTTGAGTTGACGTAACCATAAAGACTAATTCATGAATTGTCCGATGGAGCTTATGCCTCAAGAGATAATTTAAAGAAACTAATCTTCACAACGTTTAATAATAACTAATAATGTTTACTATTTGCAAGTGACTAAATCCATTTTGTCCGTTGGTAAATATTCATAAAGATGTTTGATTTTTTATTTTTTGCGGTATATACAAGGAATTGAGTTACCGTATACGTGGTTTCAAGGGATGGTAAGACTTGAGAAATTGAGTTACCGTATACGTGGTCTTGAAAATTAATATAGTTTTGAACAAAAAACTATGGAGGGTTTGAATCTTTAATGCATGCAAGTCGATGGGAAGTGGTGTCTCGTTAATCTACACACGAGTTTGTTTCTTTTGACATAAAGTTCTTGATGTGATCCAGGATACGAGGACAAGTCCGGATAAGGATCCATTAGTCGTTAAGGGCAGATCGATGACTAGATCGCGAGCAAAGCGAGTCAAGGAGGCTGTGAGATTGCTTACTCAAACTACGGTAGACAAAACATTGATCACAAGAAGTAAATGAACAAATTTCGTGATGGACATGAAAGTTGAAACGAAATGGAACAACTTGATTCAAACGATAGACGGTGAAACTAAATGGGACAACTATGCGGCCACATAGTTGTATGCCCCTTTACCGAAACCCTAGTGGAGGGTTTCAGTTGATCTATGCGATCGCATAGATATTTGTTATGCGACATCATAGTATAAATCTGGCCTCGAATTTTTAAATTTCGCGTAATCTTTTATTTTAGTTAAAACTCTTGTATGCCATTTTTTTTTATTATCTTTTGAGACTTAATTCCGTTTTTAAATAGATTTTATAAATTTATATATATACGACTCATTCTATTCATTGTACAACATACAATTATTGAGAGATTATTATAAGCATGTTTTTTTCTTGTTCTTCATCTAATTAATTCTGAACTTATCAAGATTATTTTCTTATGGTGTTCAAACAAATCGAGTGAGATTTTTGAGTCTTGTAATCACGGGTCAACGTGCTGTCGGCGATTGTGTTGGTTCCTTGGTTCAATATTTTTGAATCAAGTTTAAATGTTGATTTCTTGACTTTCTCTAATTTTGTGTGGATTTCGTAGTTGTTATTGCTACATGGGTTCGCATCAGTTGATATCAGAACAATGTTCCAAAAAAAATAAGGTTATATCCTATTTATTTGTCTTTTTTGTTTGAGCTTTTTGTTTTTCGTACTTCGTATTCTTTGCGTTCTTCATTTTTTTAGTTTCCAATTCATATAATACCAAAAAAAATTCAAAACTTGTTTGTGTGCTAATTTAGTATCCAAATTAGCCCTTTTTTTTTTTTTGCTAGTATCTAATTGAATTACTGAGCAAAAAAATGAAAATTCAGAAAATTGCCAGTAGCGTCCAATTTCCATCTAAGGTAAAAAAAAAAAAATTTCAAATTCAAAAATATCCAATTCAAATTCAAGAAACACCTTCTGGAATATTCCCTTAGTGTTACATTCAAAATTACAATTCCTACTTCTTGAGTCGTTCTAGCGTCAAATTTTTCTTACTCAAATCTTTGTTTGAAATTTACAAGAATTATTTTTGATTGAGCTCGAATTAATTTTTTGAAACACTTGCAAGAAAATATTGATTGAAATAATACAGAGTGGTGAGACTAATAGAGGGAACAAGCCAATCGGAGTGATATACGAGCGTATACACGTGAGATAAATATTAAAATTAGATTTAGGATGTCGGATAGAGACGATTCTACTTCAAGCAGGAATAATAACCAAGTCAACATGTCGGATGAGGTTATACAACGGTTCGAAAGGTTGTTTGAGGATGTGAGAGGCAGACTGGATATGCAAGACACGTTGGTTGCTAATTTACGTAGGGAACAACTCAGAAATTCCTAACGCAAGGAGGCAAGGAATGCAGGATCATAGAGTGGATTGTGCTGGTGAATGGGAAGCAGATAGTGATATTAATGAGAATGCATTGGTAGACATCGAGTTAGGAAGAATGATGGACAGAGGAGTTAGGCATGAAAAGAAGGGTAGAGATTTTGTTGGAGATGGTGTTGATCGAAGTATGGGCAATATCAAGATGACAATTTCTTCATTCAAAGGAAGGAGAGATCCGGAGGCATACTTGGAGTGGAAAAAGAAAGTAGAGTTGATATTTGATTGCCTCAATTACTCAGAGAAAAAGAAGGTAAAGGTTGCGGTACTTGAAATTACAGATTATGCTATCATTTGATGGGATCAAGTAGTAACATCTAGGAAGAAGAACCGTGACGGGCCTATTAATACATGGGAAGTATTGAAGGCTATCATGAGAAAGAGGTTCATACCTAATCATTATTATCGGGAGCTTTATAAACAATTGTAAAGCTTCTACCAAGGTTCTAGGAGTGTGGAGGATTATCACAAGGAGATGGGATTGCAATGATTAGAGCAAATGTTGAGGAGGATATGTAGGCCACCATGACTCGGCTTTTGAATGGTTTAAATAGGGATATAGCTAATGTGGTAGAGCTGCAGCATTATGTGTAATTGGAAGACTTGCTACATGTAGCTATGAAGGTGGAAAGGTAATTGAAGAAAAATGGGACAGCTAGATATTCATCGGGTTCTAACTCTTCTTGAAAATCGAAGTGAGATAACAATAAAGGTGATGAGACTGCTTTAAAAGGTATGACTGAGCTACAGAAAAGAAGAGAGGAAGTTGCTAGAAAAGTTACACCCAAGGTGGACTCCCAACCCTCTAAGAATCGGAATATCAAATGCTTCAGGTGCTTAGGGTCTGGACAAATTGCTTCTCAATGTCCAAACAAAATGGCGATGATCTTGTACGACAATCGAGAAGTGGTGAGTGATAGTGTAGGTGAATATGATGACATACAGGAATTGGAAGATGCTAGCAATGGTAAGGAAGTGGAGTATGCAGTAAGAGAGTTATTGATTACATGACGAACTCTTTGTGCTCAAATCAAAGTAGATGACTTGAAGCAACAAAGGGAGAACACATTTAATACAAGATACCATGTCAACAACGAGGTGTGTAGTATGATTATTGATGGGGATAGTTGTACCAATATGGCTAGCATAACACTTGTTGAAAAATTATGATTAACTATGCTAAAACATCCTAAACCTTACAAATTACAATGTTTGAATGAATGTGGAGAAGTTAAGGTGAATAGGAGAGTGTTGGTAAGTTTCTTAATTGGGAGATATCATGATGAAGTGATGTGTGATGCAGTTTCTATGCATGCCGGGCATATTTTGTTGAGGAGGTCATGTCAATATGATAGAAAGGTGATTCATGACGGGTATAAAAAAGTACAACTTCACTAAAGATGAAAAATCTATTACTCTTGCACCGTTGACACTACAACAAGTGTATGAAAATCAAATCAAGTTGAAAAGTAAGGAAGAAAGAAGATTGAGAGAAAAAGGTAGTGGGATTGAACTTTCACAACAAGGGAGCAAGAAAAAAAATAGTGAGGTGGCTAAAAGTGAGAAAAAAGAGTAGAGTCATAAGTGAGGATAGAAAAGAAGTCTTGTGGGAGAAGAGAACAGTCGAAAGTGAATTTTTTTGCAAAATGAAGTGAGTTGAAGAGGGCAGTAGTTGAGAATTGACCTTTGATCTTGTTGGTTTATAAAAAGTCATTCCTCAATCTTGAGAAATCTAATACACCCCTCCCTAATTTGGCTACTTCTTTGTTGCAGAAATTTGAAGACATGTTCCCATAGGACATGCCTAGTGGGCTACCATCAATTCGAGGCATTGAACATCAAATTGACTTCGTACCTAGAGTTGTTGTTCCAAATAGGTCGGCTTATCGGAGTAATCTCGAGGAGACTAAGGAACTTCAAAGGCAAGTGGAAGATTTGATGAGCAAAGGGTATGTGAAGGAGAGTATGAGTCCATGTGCTTTGCAAGTGCTACTTGTGCAAAAGAAAGATGAAATCTGAAGAATGTATGTTGACTACAGGGTCATCAACAATATAACGGTAAAGTATTATCATCTTATTCCTATATTAGATAATATATTAGATGAATTACATGGATCATGCATATTTAGTAAAATTGACCTTAAAAATGGTTATTATCAAATTACGACGAGGGAATGAGATGAATGGAAAATCGCTTTTAAAACTAAATATGGGTTGTATGAGTGATAAGTCATGCCATTCGGACTTACTAATGTACCTAGCACATTTATGTAATTAATGAATCATGTTCTACAAGCATTCATAGGTAAATTCGTAGTAGTTTACTTTGATAACATTTTGGTATATAGTAAGGATCTAAATAAACATATAAGGCATTTGAAATATGTGCTTGTGGTCTTAAGACAAGAACAACTTTGTGCTATTAAAAAGTACATATTTTGCATGGAAAAAAGTTATTTTTCTTGGTTATGTCGTTAGTGTTAAAGGTATTGAAGTGGATGACGAGAAAATCAAAACCATCAAGGAGTAGCCAACACTTAAAAACATAACTGAGGTAATGAGCTTTCATGGGTTGGCTAGCTTTTATAGGCACTTTGTTAAAGATTTTAACACACTTGCCACACCACTCACAGATGTTATAAAAAAAAGTGTAGGATTTCATTGGATCGTTGAACAAGAACATGCTTTTAATACTATTAAAGATAGGTTGTGTACCGCACTGATTTTATCATTACCTAATTTTAACAATACTTTTGAGATTGTACATGGTTTTAATCCACTAACACCTTTGGATTTAATTCATTTACTTGTGAATGAAATGGGTAGCTCAAATGGAAAGAAGAAGGCCGACTTGATGAAATCACTCTATGAAAAGGTAAGGTTGCAAATTGAGAAGAAAAATGAATATTATGATTTTCAAGCAAATAAGGGACGAAAGCGCATTACATTTGAATCAGGAGATTGAGTTTGGATACACTTGAGGAAAGAGCTCTTTCCAAAACAAAGAAAGTCGAAATTACAGCCATGGTGAGATGGTCCATTTCAAGTCCTTAAAAAGATCAATGACAATGTCTACAAAATAGATCTTCCTGGTGAGTATATTATTTCGACTACTTTTAATCTCTCTGATCTATCTCTCTTTGATGCAGGTACAAATTCGAGGTCGAATCCTTTCGAAGAAGGAGAGGATGATGTGATCTAAGATACGAGGGCAAGTTCGGACAATGATCCATTGATTGTTGAGGGCGAACTAATGACTAGGTCGCAAGCGAAGCAAGTTAAGGAGGCTATGAGATTTCTTGCTCAAGCTACGATGGACGAAACATTGATCACAACAAGCAAAGTAACAAGTTTCATGTTGGATATGGAAGCTGAAACGAAGTGGAGCAATTTGATTCAAAAGATAGACGAAGAAACTGGAAGGGGACAACTATGCGCCTGGGCATGCAGTCGGCATCCGACCGCATGCTATGCGGCCACATAGTATAAATCCGGTAGCGAATTTTTCGAATTTCGCGTAATCTTCTATTTTAGTTAAAACTCTTGTATGGTATATTTTTTTATCTTTTAAGACTTAGTTCCATTTTTAAATAGATTTTATGAGTTCTATATAAATAGGACTCATTCTATTCACTGTAAAACACACAATTATTGAGAAATTATTGTAAGACATTCTTGCTTTCTTCTTGTTCTTCATTCAATTAGTTGTGAACTTATCAAGATTTTTTTTTGTGTTCAAGCAAATCGAGTGAGATTCTTGAGTCTAGTAATCACAGGATCAACATATTGTCGGCGGTTATGTTGTTTCTTTGGTTCAATATTTTTGAATCAAGCTTAAACATTGATTTCTTAGTTTTCTTGGATTGAATCAATCTTGTGTGGGTTTCGCAGTTGTTATTGCTCCGTGGGTTCGCATTAGTTCTTCGTTCAAACTCCATAGTAAAAACATATTTATAAACAATTTTCATATACAGGATCATATTCAAATGCAAACATGTAGAGTTTCTATGTACAATGTTTATGTCTGAACAGTGTCCTGAACTATCTGATATTTGTGTGTGCGCTATGGATCAGTTTCATTTTCTGTTTCTAATTTTTAAACCCTTGCACAATTAAAATTTGGAATGACCTGAATCTTCATTAAGAGAATACGATAGACTATATTTTCCTGATGAACTGTACCTACAAGAAACTGTCTGAAGAGGATGTTTCTCCATAAATTCATCTTCTTGAGGCTGTTGTTGCACTACCAAAACTGAAAACCGAAATTCCGAGGTCGCTAACATGTCTCCAATGAGTCCAAGTTCGGGACATTCATTCCATTCAGTAAGGCCTAGTAAAAGCTGAGAATCAGGTTCATGGTACTTACCAACTATGCATAAATCACAACTGTCCTCGATTGTTCTGATCACCTTTGTCGTTCCTATTGCATCCTTTACCATTTCTTCTTTGTAAATGACCCTTTGATTTCCGATGGTATTCGCCCGGAACTGATTAACCAATTGTGTATCGATAGTCTTCTCTGTATCATCGTCATACTTCATGTGATCCCATGGCCTAAGCCACACAAAAGTGAGTTCGATTTGTGGATTTTCAACCAAACGACTAGTGTAAGCTAGAGCTTCGCAGTCATCTGCACCACCGAGGAATAGCATAGTGATTTGGAACATGGACTGACCTCCCAAAATCGAATGCCTTCCGGCCACCTGTCCACGGTCAACAAGGACACCCACAGAACATGGGGCTTTTTGCATAACATTCTGGTTTACCATTCTGATTGAAGGGGAGTTGGCTCCCACTCTTCCATCAATAGTCCATTGTTTGTGAAAAGGCACAATTACAATATTCGTGTTTTGTTCTAGTGAGATTGTGCAAATATCATCATGCATGCTAGCATATGGAGCAATTGAGGTGAAGTACTGAACAAACACACATCCGTGATTGCGCTGTGCGAACAAGTTGAAAGCATTGGCAATTTGTTCTGACCAGCTTCTAGAGGTAGTGAGCTTTTTGCCTTTACCAATAGTCGGCTCAAGCACAGCTGCTGCTCTGCCTTTAAGCTCAGTTAGATTCAGGACGAAAACAGCAATAGGCCTTTTTCTCTGGGGGGTTGAGGCTTCGAGGACACTTATAAGAGTTGGGACATTTTCTTCATTGTGAATGCAGACGAGCATCCGGAGCTCACTAAAAGGATCCGAGCATAGAATGCTATTTTTTTTATGACGAAAATACCTTGCTGATGGGTCGTAGAGGTGAAATATCAAAGGTCTTGCAATTCCTGTTACGATCAGCATTGAGATCGACAGAAGGGCATATGCTTCACTGTCTATTATCTGTACATGGCCAGAGAAAGACTTGATAAGACCACAATGTAGATCAGTATCCACATATATGATTTTGATCCTAATCAATTGACTATCGATCTTCATTTCTCAAGGGGTTAGTCATTAATGTGCATAGATGGTTCATTTCGTAAGGTGGACTACAAAGTATTAGACAATATTAAGAAAGAAAAATTAAGCTAAAATCTTGTGCAGCATGCTGTTCAATCCCATCTAGTTTTGTATACCAAACATGCTAAAACATCACAAATAATGTTCGACTTAAGAATTCTATTCTATGGTTTGAATGAGAAAGCAAGATGATTTACCCCATCCTCTTGCATTGTAATGTACATAACAGCTTCAATGATACCTCTGCAACACATAATGAGAGAAAGAGAAACAGCATCCCTCAAGGGAATTCTGTAGTAAAGTGCAGGAATTAAGGTGCCTGTGAACTTTCCTGCATAACCAAAGAAGATAAGAAACCCATATACAGCTCCAGCGCTTCCTTTTTTTACTGAGAATAAGTCCATAGTTAAACCACTGAGTGCAAACTTGGCTGGAACAAGCAATCCAGAATTTATTATTTCGAGCTTATAAACCAGAGAAGATCCCAAAGGTGGTCCGTCAGGTATAGCCATGCCCAAAATAAAAGTTCCTAGTGGAGCAGGCTGGCCAAGACTCTGAGCAAGAAATCCACATATCAAGACTATTACAACAATGAATATGAATTGGATCTCTTTCATTTGTTGTCCTTCTGGTATATGCTTAGCTAGGTGTAAAATTGTGGGACGAAGAGCAAATATAACGACGATCAGAAAGCAAGGACCCCATATAACGGACCAGAAGACGCTAACTTCAGAAGTTAATGTCAAACCCACTGAACCAATAACCACAGTCACTAAGTAGTGGCACACGTCACTAACTAAGGATGCCAAAGTAGCAATCCTTCCGATCTCGGAATTAAGAATGTTAAGGTCACTGAGGAGACTTGTTATTACAGGAAATGAAGTTATTGCATTTACCGTTGCAACAAGAGGTAGAGAAGTCTCGGCTGACTCGTCTAATATCACAAAATGAGGTACAATGAGAATGCCCAAAAGACCAATTGCTAAAGGCAGAAAAAAGCACGTAGCACCAATTACTACAGCATTGTTTCCTGCTCTCTTCACCAATGTTAAATCAACATTTACTCCTAATATAAACATATGAAACATGAAGCCAATATCTGCAAATGTTTCGAGTACCAATCTTCCTTCTGGAGGAAATAACTTCTCAGAATAAACTTGAACGTGCCCCAAAAAGGATCGACCCAAAATGATACCAGTCTGTTATTCAAAATCAATACATTAATTATGCCAACAATAGAAGACCATAGAATACACAAAACATAAATTAGAATGCTAAAATGATGGTTTATATTGCCATTTTTGTAGGTGAAATTGTCTCGAGTCAATATCTGCCTCGACTTCCTGAAGTTTACATTAATATAATGTTGTCTCCAATAAATTTAGTTTTTTTTTTCCGCTACTTTAGCCGGTTCATGGCTATATCTAGTGGACGCTTTCTTTGAATAAACGAACATGACGCTACAAATACATTAGATGAGGCATGGCATTTCCTTGTCTATAAATCAAGAGAAAAATGCGATAAATATGTCAAAAAGCATTAACCAGAAATACCTAAAGAGGGAGGGGCTTACGATGAGGTGTGCACTGACCATACTCTGTTTAAGAGGTTTGAGAATTAACCAAGTTATACTAGCAACAGTTGTAATTACAACTAACTGTAACAATAGAACTGGTAAACTAAAATTAAATGGATCTCCCCCAAACCATAGACAGCCTTGGGCATTGGTCAAGTGCATATATTGGCACACCAGTACCTCGTCCGCATATGGACCTTGGATAGTACCTACAGAAGATGAAAGTCCTTTTGACATTATTAACTAGTTACTGTGTACAAAATCTGAGAAATCTCAAGCCCAGATGAAGAAAAAGCATAAAGATGGTGAAATTATTAAAAATTTATCCAAAGGATGTGAATAGAAAGAAGAGAAACAGGAAAAATACATTTAAGATACAAAATAGTAAAGAGAAAAATGGAAACAGACAAAGGGAGAGAAAGGGGGAGTTTGTTACCTCAGAGTTACACCTTTGTTGCTTCACATTAAAGTTAGCCATACAAGAAGGATTACCATCCAAGAAACAAGCTTCTTTTTTGACCCTTTTCACCCCTCCATTGCTCACTTTTCCTAATAATAGTAAAATGGACATTTTTCCAATCTAAAATGAAGTTAAGAGAGAAAAAATATGTGAAGTAACATTTTTCAACAATGCTACATTTGGTTTGGTATCGTATCGCATTGTATCATACTGTATTGTACCATATGTATTAAGTGTATTCAATATTATGTTTGGTTTTGTATTGTAATAATATCTTCTTCTTTTTTTTTTTTTTAAAGAAACAGAAGAAAAGACCAGAGTTGTAGTGATTCAACACAAAAAGAATCTATAACCACCATAATGGGATGCCAATTTGATATTTCCCTTTTCTTTTTTCACTCATTAAGGTACTAACTTAAATCGAAATAACAAGAGCAACATGTAAGCTACTCATAATCATGATGTTGATCAATGATCATGAATGGTCGATGAATACAAGTGCATTCGATTTTGATCATGAACTGTATGTTATCCCATCCGGCATTATATCTACAATTAGCCATTGATTTATGAGATCATCAATTATATAGTACAGAGGTTCATGGCCAAAGACAAAGAAAAGCAAGGAAAAATGTGAAACCAAAAGTAAAGAAGAAAAGAAAAAGAAACAATGCTCGGAAAGATGAAATTAGCTTATTAATTTGCATTGCAGTTAATGATGATGAATATACTGAAGGTTGGTGAAAGCTCTTAGACAACTAAAAGGATTGTGCATTGAGTAATGAATGGAGTAAATTCAGTCTGACACAAAGGTTAACCAAAAATTTACAAAAGAATGTCAATATGGCATTAATTAAAGTTTGTATAAACTAAAAAACAGGCCTTCACTGACGGGAAAGGCTCAAAATTCCATTTGATTGCTTGAAGATCCCATTATATATATATATATATGGTGTGACATATTTCTTGTGGATGTGCCTATGACTTGATTCTTCTTAAATGAGTCGACTCCTCAGGGTCCTTAAGTCCCCATACTTTAATCTGTTGTTGCACCACCAAAACTGAAGCTTTACCCTTATATTCCGAGTCTGCAAGCAGTTCTCCTATTGATCCTAACTCGCCACACTGGTTCCACTTAGCAAGATGATCCATAATTGGTGATTCTCCGTGACGTCTGCCTACCATTACAAGGTTGTAAGCATCTCCAGTTGATCTGGCCACCATAATTACATCCCTCCCATTTTTCACCATTTCCTCCTCGTATACTACTTCCTCAGTCTCATATGTTCTCAACTTGAAGCGGCTCAAAATTTCAGCATCAAGCGTTTTGCTTCTTTCCGTACCCTGAACAATATCAACTGAACCAGAGGTTATAAATCGAATCAAAGTCAGCCTTACACTGGAATGCTCTGATAATCGTAATGCATATGCAAGTGCTTCTCGATCATCTGCACCTCCAAAAAATAGTACCACCACTTGATAGGAGGAAGATTGTGTTATTACTTGATGGGAATTATTTAAACTTCCATAATCAATGAGAATCCCAACAGAACAAGGAGCCCTTTCAAGTACACCTTTGTTCAGATGCCTATATGCATAGGATGATTTGACCGTCTCTTCAAAGGTATATTGCTTGTGAAATGGAAGTATTATGAGAATGGTTCTCTTTTCTAGAGCTAGAGAGCAAACATCATTGTGCATTGTCAAATAAGGAGAGATTGCCTTGTAGCAATGTACCACAAACAATCCAGAATCCTGCTGTTCAAACTTTTTGAATGCATTGAAAATATGCTCAGACTCGGTCTGGTTTGAAGACGACCTCCCGTGTTGCCTATGAGCAACAAGTAAAGAAGAGGAACGACCCATAAGCTTCACGAGGTGGAGGATGTCTAAATTAATAGGACTGGTTTTTGTGGGATTGGAAACTTGAAGGAGGCTGGTGATGGAGCGAACATTTTCTTGGCTGTGTACACATGCAAGTATGCGAAGCTCATCATTGTACGTGGAATGTAGAAGTGTCCGTCTCTTGTAAGCAACAAACCTCTTTGAAGGATCGTAAAGAATCCTCACTATAGGTGAGATTACTCCTGTTATAGTAACCACTGAGATTATCATAACAGTATAGATTTCCCCCGTCATGACCTGCAGTGACGGATAAATTACGAGTTTTTCACAACAGAAGAGAAAAATAATAATAATTGCTTTCTATGTGAATTCAATACCCTGTACGTAAGTTGATTAGAAATGCCAAGGTAAGTGTTAGAAGACTTACATCCTGGTTCTTAAAATCATTCAGAAAAGCAATTTCAACAATGCCTTTGGTGTTCATGATCAGACCAAGAGAAAGAGCATCTCTAAATGGCATCCTACAGAAGATAAGAGGCAACATTGTCCCCATAATCTTTCCAATGAAAGCAACAAATATAACCAACTGCAAGACACCAACATTTTTCAAATTCTGTATGGAAAAAATATCCATTTGTAGTCCACAAACAGTGAAAAAGAGTGGCATGAGAATAGTGACAAAGCAATCAAGTGTCTCCACTAATGCAGCTCCTAATGGTGGTCCATCTGGTATAACCAAACCGAGAACAAAGGACGCTACAGTGGCATGGATACCAATAGCTTCGCCAATAAACCCAGTGCTCAATACTCCGACTAAGGTTAGAAAAATATATATCTCCTTAACGGGTCTCCCTTCTCGAGTATGTCTCACTACCCACAGAGCTGCTGGACGAATTACATATATAACAAAGATGATGAATAGAACACCTGATAGCAATGACCCTATGATTACTCTTAGTGATTTTGTTCTGGCAAGATCTGCTGCAAACTTAATAAATATGAAAGACCAAAGGCAGACATCGCATATAACTGAAGATGAAGAGGCTAACCGTCCTATGTCCGAATTAAGGATCTTGAGATCATCAAGGAAGCAAGTAATAGCTGGAAATGCTGTCATTGATTGCATGGCTACTATCTGAGGAAGCACCCTCGAAATGTCTTTATCCAAAGCCGAAAATTTGTCGAGGAGAAATACAGCAGAAGCCGCAAGTCCAAAAGGAAGAAAGAAGCCTAAGATTCCTACAGACAAAGCCTTCTTACCAGGCCTTAAAACCATGGATGGATCTATTTTCACACCAATTAGGAAAATGAAGAGGATAAAACCAAAAATCGATACTGTATCAAGCACCACTCTAGATTTTCTCGGAAATACTTCATCTAAGAATGTCACATTTTGGCCCAGAACTGAAGGACCTAATATAAAGCCACCCTGCTCATATTAAATATCAAAATACAGCAATCAGACACATAGTATACCATTAATGAAGGGGGAAAAAAATCAAATTGCAATGAAGGGATTTCAAAATTAAGACAAAATTTACAACAGGATTGGAATTAAGGATAATGCTTACAAAAATCTGAGCAATAATCAAGGGCTGGCCAACAGGCTTGAGAAGGAATTGAACGAAATAAGTAATGACTGAAATGAGGGACCATTGAAACAAGAAGGAGGGAACCGAGAAACGAAATGGTTGATCCCCGAACAATAAGCCTCTGGAGTTGATCTGATTGAGGTATTGGCATACGTAAAGGGGCTCCAAACCCGCGGAATCACTGTCGTTCATCGTATAACTGGAACCAAATTGGAACTGTGAAATAAAAGCACTGTACAATCATGAGAATCCCTCTTTAGAGAGAGAAAACGGGGATGAAATCCGGCCGGTTTGAGAGGATGATGAGATTGGTGGAGGAGCATTAGAATTGGAACGATATGATATGAATTTTGAAAGGGAAATGGGGGTGGCAATTGGCATGTGGCACTATTTGTATCAAAGTTGGTCCATGCAGTACATAGAAGAACAATGGGGCTAATTACACCAATTTTTGAACAAGAATTAAGCTAGTTGCTACTAGTTTGACACTTTTGAGGTGTCAAAATCTAGGTCATGATTTGAATGAGTATTGTTAAAATCAATAATAAAATTGTGTCTCATGTCAAAGTGTGTAAACAAAATTGTCAACCAAAATATAAGTGTATCAAAAGTATTTGAACAATTACCCAAATGATCATAATGGTGATACTTACGTGGTTTTAACTTTTATACTAATGATGATTGGATCCAAAAGATTAACATTAAATCATATGTGACAAACATTATTATTTATTACATCAAGTAAGCAAAATGGGAAAGTTAAGAATTGAGGATTAAACGCATTTAGTAGAGAAAATATTATAGGTCTTTAACTTTGGTCTGGTTTTTGGACTTAAATTGTATAGTAAAACAACATTTTGTTTTTAAAAACGATTTTTGTTCACTTTGCGTAATAAATAAACTAATGTTATTTAGCATCATTGGTGTTAAGGATCATTTTATGTAGCATGTAAACTCCAATAATTGATTAAACACCTAAAAAATAGAAAAAATAGTCACAATGAAGATGACTTATCACTTGCAGTCATCTAAAGTAGTGTTATAATACTAGTGGTGTTACTTAGCAATACTTTAATAAATAACTGTATTTGGTGATATGTCGATACTTAATGGTGCCACATGAATTAAATGATAATTTTTTAATTTTTTTTAATTGACTATTAGTGTAACGGTTAAAAACGTTAATGACTATTACCGTAAGAAAATAACCTCGATAACTATTCGCTTAATTACTCAAAATTTCATTGATCATTGACGTGATTAATCTAAAAATAATTATATTCATCTAGAATCTAAATGATCACCGATCTATGTGGTTGTGGTTATTGGTTACTATCACATTGTCAACGAAATGTGAATGCATGTTTATATATTTTTAGGCATGGAACAATATGTGAAAGGGCATTAATCACAAAAATAATTGGACTCTAAATGAATAATATTCTATATAAAAACAATTAAATATAAGAAACATTGCATCAACCATTGATTTTCCTACTCGCTCATGGTCTTACTCAGAAACGTAGCCAGAATTTCAATCTAGGGTGAGCGAAAATACGGGGGGTGGGCCCCCCTCCCGGGGCCGCCCCCGATTTTTTTTTTTAACTAGAAAAGGATTGAAAACGACGATTTTGAATATCAAAATAGACAAATTAGATTGACTAACAAAAAAGACAACCAGTTTGTCGATACAAAAACAATATGTCCATCTACGTGTGTAACGCTATACAAATTGAAAACATGAACGTTAGATGGACATCAAAAAGATAAAAAGTAAACTGCCTATCTATATAATTTGTGAAGCGGTTTGAGAATTGAGAATTAATTATATTACAATTGGGTTGAGTTTTCATTTTTCAAATGGGCTAAACAATAGGGTTAGAACCAATTTTCGTTTATTTTTAATGCAACAGTGGGTAGTAGATTCATAAATAGGTCATTTGCTTTTGTATTGGATTTGAGCTATTTATTTATTGGAAAAAATTCATAATTCAGGTGTATTGTTTACACCAATTCAAACGTCAGGTAAATAGTTTAACAATTCAAAACTCAGGTATTAGGTAATTAATTAAAAATATTTATTAATTATGTCACAATTATAAAATTAATGGTCACATATACATAATTATAGGTCACAATTTATTTATTTGTCACATATTATCAAATTAATTAGTCACTTATGATTTCGAGGTGACAAATTCAAAAAATTATAGGTCACAGTTAATTTCATTGGTCACATATTTCAAATTTATTGGTCACAGATTATTTTCAGTCACATGTTGTCAAATTTTTAGTTCACAGTTAAATACTTGGTCACAGATAACCAACTACTTGGTCACATACCACGGCACTATCACTTTTGAACACCCTCACCTCGTCGTCACCGTCACAAAACCACCACCACCTCACGACAACCAGTACCAACACCACCGTCGCAACAACCACCACCATCGCATAAAACACCACCACCAACCAGATCTAAACCATCGCAGCCCCACACAACACCATCACCACAACTCCATTTCGCTACTGCGCACACACACACACACCGGTTGTCGTTGACGCTGCTACGGACCACGACGCTGCTGCAGCGATTGGAATCTCCATCTCATAACCACCTACCACCACAAAATCGCCAGCACCACCACACCACACCACCGCCATCAAATCGCACCAACAGAGAGACAGATGCAGAATACAAACAAAAGAGAAGCTCCAAGCACTGAGATGACGCCGTCGAACTCAAATCGTGCAGCGTCGAAGCCTTCAGATCAACGCCACTCTCAAATCGACGGGCGAAGAGAGAGATTGGAGATTCCAGTAATTGTTGGCGATTTGAGCTTGGTAATTGTTGACAATTTGAGCTCGGCTAAGAGATNCCAGGTAGAAAATTATACCAATCAAACACAATTAATTACAATTCCCAGTAAAATAAATTCTAGGCAATTCAATTCCCAGTAAAATATTTTCTTTCCACCCATTTTTCACCTTTGCAATCAAACGGACCTAAAAGTATATTGCAAGTTGACATTCACCGATGCTGGCACCAAGCTGCCAAATCTTTGACTATTCTAATCTTCCATAATCATGTGACTTAACCAATGAACATAAATGGCTTTTTTCTTTTTTTTGGTCTGGCTTCATTAGTGAAGGTTAGATAGATATTTTCAAAATGAAGAGTGGTCGAAGAGGGGTGGGAGTAATCTGTTCATAATAATAATGATTTCTTAACAAATAGAAGAAAAATTACGAACATTGTTGATACATTGAATGAAAGAATACAGCTTTACATAACCAAAAAACCAACTGAAACTATTATATTTAAGCACTTCTATACCATGTCTATGGCATTTACGAATCAAAACAATCAACAAAATTGTTCTCCTGCCCATAGTGGGCATGGATAAAACTATCACTTGTTGTTGTGGTAGGAGAACCTTACTTACGGTTCTCTCCAAATATGAGACAGTAAATAAAATTCTCTCCAAGTGGACACTTTCTAACGTGAGCAGGAGAACATTTCTAAAACAATCAGAGCTACAAATAAACAAATGAATCTCATGTCTTTTCTTTAGAATAGCAACGACTCCAAGAACGTGTTGTCTCTCGACTCTTCTTTAGCTCGAGAGAACATAGAGTTTAGTGAATTTCCATATCCCGAAAATTCATAGCCCCCAGGATTTTGCAACATCTCTAGTGTATGAGGAGCTTGAGCTTCGGGTGCTGGTAGCCTAATGCTGCTGCGCATGGACATTTGAAAATTCGAGGGATGAGGCATTGATGAAGGTCTAATAGTGTCATTTGGAACCGGCCTGTTGTTGCCACTACCTCGAGCAGCTGGCACGTTGTGGTTGTGCTTCCCCTCGTAGGTCGTTATTACTGCCCTTAGGTCGTGAGATGCTTGCTCCACGTGTTTTCTTATTGAGCAACCCTGGCTCGTGCACTTGTAATAGCTCCTAAAAATATATTTGTCAAATCAAAATGCAAATAATATAGAGTTGGTATGTATCAAATCTTGCACCAAGAATTCATCAGAATTCGGATGATGAAAGACTAATAATTGTATCAATCAACATTTTCACGACTAAATCTTTCCTATATATTTGACGCGTTGAACTGAACATGACTATACTTATATTAGCTTGTTACCTTGGATTTGGATTCCCCTTCACCGCTTTTTGGCCATATTTTCTCCATCTATAGCCATCAGCTAGTATATCTATCACTTATAGTTTGAACTACAACTCTAGATTCTCAAACCGTAGTATTTCCAGTCCCTGCTGCTGAAATCCCTTCACTTTGATTTTCCATTTTCCTGAAAATTAACATCATATTATGTTATTAGACATGCAGGTTCAATTCATTTCAAATTTATGTGCAATTTTGAAGATTATTATTTACCATCTTTTGGCCTCAGGTTCATCTTCATCAAACTCATGATCTCTATTTTTGTGATCAGAACTTAGCTCGAAATGATCATCCCCTACAGAAATCGAAGAATTCTCCGGTGTTGCAACCGAATCCATTTGTCCTGTGCCATTTGAACCATATGACTGTTCTGGGATTTCATTGATTTGAGTTTTGTAAGATTGAATTGCTACTGATGAAGCCGATGTTACTGTTGAGGACGAAGATGATCTTCGAGTGGACAGAGGCTTTGGATGATTATGATTACCCTTGTACACAATTTCAGTAATCTGTCCGTCTATAGATTTCTCAACCTTTTTCATCGTGGGACAACTGGGATATGTGCATTTGTAATAACTTCGAGGATTTTCGCTTCCTTTTACTTGTTTCTGTCCATATTTCCTCCAATTATACCCATCGTCCGACCTGTTATTCTCCCTTATAGTCTGTGAAGATTGATTATTATCCGATTGGAATCCATTAGATATCTGAGGAGAAAACCTGTAGAATTTATCTCAGCAGTTCTGTCTTGCTTAGCAGGTTGTTGTTAGGTAAATTGCCTCAAAAGTC
>CAIGRF010093937.1:16319-31306 GCA_903798235.1 Fraxinus ornus
GTGACATTTATATATTTATTAATTAAATATATAATTAATTAATTAAATCAGGAATAACTTTAATGAAAACCTAATTTTTAAAATTTAAAATCTCTATCATTAATTTTTAAATGGGTGATACTTAGCCTCCATTTGATCCCGATTAAAATTTTCATTTTCATTTTTCTACTTATTTTCAACCACACATTTTTCAATAAAATAATATTTTCCATCACATCAATAATTTTTCCTTCTTTTTCAATCACACATTCTCTATCAATCTACTATTCCAAAATACATTCTTGTAAAATAATATCCATCAAACACACTTTTAATACTTGATTTATGTATTATTCCTTTTTTTAAGGGGCCCCTCAAAATTTGTGACCCAAGGCTACTGCCTTACTTGCCTTGGGCCAGGGGCGGCCCTAGGCGTCAAACCCTCCCCGAACAACATAGAAAGATTGTATCTTTAATTTCTTGGTCAATCCATACTATCTATTTATCCAAGTTAACACGCCAAAAATCAAGCATGTTTTCGCAGCTCGTTTTGCCATAAAACCTTTTATGAAGTTGTAATGCTATTCATTTAAAATAATGATCATCCTAAATCCAATCGAGTTGAAATGTATTGAACGATGTAACACTGCCATCACTCTAAATAAATAACATTATTCGCTCATGATTTGTAAAATCTAAACTAAGCCCCTATATGACAACCATTATAAAAAGAAATTGAGGAAAAATGATGTTTTGAATAGTAATTTTTTGAAGAATGCGATTAAGGGCCTGTTTGGTAGGGCTACTAATCAGATTAAAATTAAAAATATGACCGTTTTTGGGTCCCACTTGTCTAATAAAAGTCAACAATAACGGCTACTTTTTCAATTTTAATCTCTACCAAACACACTCTAAAAAGTAGGCAAATATGTTTTATACAAAATATTTTATTGTGTGAATATAATTAAAAATGATCATTAAAATTAAAGAATTTTGAAACAATGACAGTCAAAAAGAGGCTAAAAAAATTAGTGATGAAAGATAACAGACATCTTGCAAGAAAACCGCGCAATTCAAACCAATCAAAATCCTTGTTTGATAAGATGGATTATACGGTACTGAATGATCCACTACTTTCTTATATTTCTTTCTTTTCCAGCTTTAAAATGCACCATTGTTAGGCCGGAGGCAAATTTTGTAGCCCGTCCTCGCTAGATATCTGAATAAGCTGGGGAATACCCAAATTTCATCTGAGTTTGTAATGGTTGATGTCAATGAAACTTAGTCTCGGTTTCAAAAAATAAAACCCCCCACTACTAAATAAGAAGTTAATTTTTTAACTATTTACAATCAGTAATCTACTGCATACTAAACATGCAGATATAATACTATGAACAAAAATCAGGCAATTCCGTCTAGTTTTATGGTAATGAATATGATACTGTCAGTTAGAAAAATAAAAAATAAATAAATAAATAAATAAAAAATTGGGATTCTAAGCCTCAACATAAATGTTTAAAAGTAACTCTCAATTCAAAACTGATGAGCAAAGTATAATGTATCTACAAATTACCTCATCCTAGTATCTGACAAATTGTCTTTTGTCGCCTTTCCTACCATATGGATTTTTCTCACTGAACCCATTCCGACTGCATTCAACTTTTTTCACCTTCTTCCTGAATTTTGATGCGCTACTGTCTATGTTCAAGTTTACTTTGGGAGGAGATGATAAACAGAATGAAGCAGCCACAGCCTGCAAATAGCACGGATTACTATCATGACATACGAAATAATATAATTTGGCATTCTGATAGAACTCAAGAACTATGGTCGGTCCTCAATAGTGCACTTCACACTCTGCAAGACCGCATTCCATCCTTTGGGAAGCTATACACTTGGCGTCAAGTGATTATGCAAGGAAGGGACGTGGGAATCTCAGGGCAGTTTTAGTGTTTGTCCCCAAGCCTATTGCCTCAGTAGAAAGTTAGTCCTAAAGCTTTAAAAATAACCAGTTCATCCTCACCTCTACATTATAGCTGCACAATCAATCCACAATTATGCAAAACCATCTCAAGTTTCTGGGCACCAGCACATGTTGAGAAGCAAACAGCTTTCATAAAATTGGGCATGTAAGGCCAATATAACGACTTAAATGGAACTTGGACAGTTTGTCATTGGAACCAATTGCACTATTAAAATTAAAACGAAAGGTTGGAGACCAACTTGCCACTAGGGCAAAGGTTGGAGATCAAAAGTACTAGAGAATATGAAAACCGTAAAATTCAAAATGTTCGTTCATCTAATATCACATCTCTGGTTAATGATGGGCATGTTCATGCACAGCTGCTCCAGTGCAAGCACATTACATACATACAGTGAGAGAGAGACCATAATCCCATTCAGTTTCCTTTCCTTCAAAAGCACTTCCTTTTTCTTTCACCTTTTTGATTTGTTTCATATTAGTTTGCATTGTATAGGAAAAGTACAAGACTCTTTCGCAATGTATCATCTTTGATGAAGTGTTAGGAAACGTGGCTTAGAGCATGTTAAGCTAAAAGGTTTACTTATATAACTTAGTTAACAAATAATTCTTTTTAAAGGTAAAAGCTGGAAATAAGTTACATACTTGTACTAAGGTAAGATTTATTTTCAAAATAAGTAAATTTTTTACTTAAAGATAAGAAGAAAATAACATCCAAACGTAAGTTTTCCATTCTTTTAAGTTTAGCCTAACATGCTCTGTGATCTATCTAAATAATGGTGATCTTCAAAATGTTTATTTTATATAACATGAAAAATTGGCTAGAACGAATGACTTCCTGGGAGTTTCAAATAACATCCCATAAGTTTTGAGGGATATACAAAAGTTGCAATTTTACTGCATTTTAATTACTGAAAAATAATTATAAGATATACTTCTTTGCTAAACAATATTTCCACAAAGATAAGTACCTGCAGGTCGAGTCGGTGAACATTAAAGATGTCCTTCCTAGAATGTGAATCGTAAGCTTGTATGTAAGATTTGTATCCATCTTTAGCCGACTTATTCAAGTAATAATTGTTTGAAACCAGCTTTTCCTGAACCAGTGCATATAATAAACAATATTTACTTCCCAGGAACTTGTGAAAACAACGGAAAATAAATTACTTTAGTAATAAATATAATCAAACAGTTCTAAACAAGAATTTACCAGATGGGATTGCACATTTGCAAGCTTCTTATCATCAAATCCATACTCTTTCACATGCTCTTTTTCATCCTGAAATCAACAGAGACCATTATTCAGGACCAAAAAAAGCTGAAACATTAGCTTCTAAATTTAGAGGACAAGTGGACAACTTTGGCATTGGTAATACAACTCTAGCGACTAAACAGCTGTGAAAATTCCCAAAAAAATTGATCCAAGAAAGATGCAACCCAATTTTGTAGTTAATCAATCCTTGGGACCTTCTTATTCGACCCCGAATTTTTTTAGTCAGGATCCAACCAAATATAGAAGCAAGTTACCTTATTATCGAAATTTAATGTTAACTTTTCCATTATTTAATCATTAGTAGTGAAAATAAGGTAACCAGATTAGAACACCAAACTATTTCTATGAGCACATATTTTCATTATGCTCTTTCACAAGAAAATACTTGCTACCTTAAGGTACTGAAGAAAATGCAATTCTTCCGGAATAAGGAAAAGCAGGGCCTTCCCTTCTGCACCTTCCCCACGCGCTGTTCGACCAACTCTATGGATATACTCCTGAATGTAATAACATAAAACAAGGATTAGGAGAGTTCAAACATTATAAATCAGGATATCATTTAGAAGGATATCAGCACCTTAGGGTCATCAGGGGGATCATACTGTACAATCCATTCCTACAAGAAGAAACACGAAGAAATAAATGGGTGCCAACATCTTAACCAAAACAAAAGAAACATCAGTGCTAATTACATTTGATCTTGTGTACTACAGTGACAAAAATTAACCATAAATTGGTTGTCCCTTCTCTTTTATTATACAAGTCTCTCTATTATTTCTCAATGTTTTCAAACCTGGCCTGGGCTGATGCCCAGGAAAAGGCAAAGGGTCAAGACACAAATTAGTGGTAAAAAATATAATAAATAAACAAATCTACTGTAAAAAATTTTATAAAAATATATGACAAAATTTTCACATCACCAGTTTGAAGTATTTAAATGTAAAACTTATTGTTATCTAACTTGTTTGTACACCTCAAAAATAAATCCCATTTCTCTAAACTAAAAAAACTATTTTAGATTTAAAAAAAGATTATATTCCACGACCATGACCATGCGATGTTGCTAATAAGCATAGGCAGACAGTGGGCAGCTGGGATGTTAAGCATTTTTTTGTGTTTCCTAAAAATTAACTTATAAGTTCACTTTTTCTAACCAATCGAAGTCAAACATTGATTTCAAACTACCCAAGCACAGAACAATGAGTGCAGGAATGAATGCACCTGTCTCTGCCTAATTTATTATCCACACATTTTTGGGACCCACTAATGTTCTCCCAAAAAATTACTAATAATTTTACAAGAGCTAAATGATTCTCACATCAGATAGTTATTGTTTTGAAGAGAGACAAAAAAGCTTATAAAAGGACTCTGATGACTAGCTTAAAAGAATAAGCAGCTAAGTGGTCATATTTGCTGTGCGCATGGATTTAGTAAAAGAAATAATCATTAGTTTTTGTTCATATTTAGTAAGACGAACTGGGCAAAACCAGGGACTGTTCACATCTTAACCGGCCAGTTCAGCAGTTATTTTACATTTTTTTAAATACCCAGTTTACACCAGTTTACACTACATGACTGGGCCAGTCAGTTCCTGGTTTTCCAGTTGAAAGAACCGCTCTGATCTGGTTTTAATACTACAGAGATTTCTGTGACTGTGCTCGTTGGAAAGGAATCAATTCAGAAAAAAATAGGAAAAGATTCTGCCAAAGAAAAAAGGGAGAGTGAAGATATGCCATTCATTAACTATATACATATTCCATATATTATCAGTTTTTTTTTCTTTTTACCTCTTATTTCCCAGGTAAATAATATATTTTTCTTTATTTGGTGGGGGTGGGGCAGAGTTTGTGTTATAAAGGTGAAGAAACATACCACACCAGGAATATCAAGACCACGTGCAGCTACATTGGTACATAACAAGATACCCTTCTCCACTTCGCAAAAATTTAAAAAGGAGGAAGTTCGTTTCGTCTGCTTTTGCTTTCCATGGATATCAAAACAATCAATCTGAATGTATCTAAGAAGTTCTGAATGAAATTTGACGGAATTGCATGATGAGAAAAAGACCATCACTTTCTTTGACAGATTCCTCTTCAAGAAGGAATACAAAAGAACAAATCTTTTGGCACATGAGACAACACTGAAGCCTTGCTGCAGCCCTTCGTTGGTGACCTATAAATGCTAACACTCAGTCAAAAGGGGATTAAATATATCAGTTTCAACTAAAAGAAAAATCAGAAGACAGTGTACCCGCTTCCTTCCATCATCCACATCAATGTAGACAGGAGTTTTCTGAAATGATACACGCGCAAGATCCTCCACCTGAAATTGATAATATGGGTGTGTTTGAGCCACATTATTTTGAAAGAATGTATTCTGGAATAGTAGATTGTTGAAAAATGCGTTGTTGAAAAATAAGGAAAACTTATTGATGTGATGGAAAATATTATTTTATTGAAGAATTTGTGATTNAGAGTAACTGAATATCCTTTTTTTCATCATTTGAGAATGAAAAATTTAATATGCACCAAACAGGGGTTATATTTCTTTTTTTAAGTCCGCCAGGCAAGAGTAACTGAATATCCTTTTTCTTCATCATCTATACAGTAAGCAATAAAAATTCACTTCGGAACCAGAACATAAGAATCTGCAATGCATGTGGAAATTTAGGAAGCTAAAAGAAATTGAAAATAAAATCATATTGGAATACATTCTTGTATTTATTTCTTGCATTCTCTTTGTTCTTTATTTTCCAAAAACAATATAAAATTTAATTTTCTCTTGTAGAAATATAGAATATTTCACCAAATCAGTGTAAAAAAACATCAGCTTAGTATTCATACCTTCTTAGTCTGTGTAGCTGAGAAAAGAGCCGTTTGTCTCTTCTGCATGGTAAGTAGATTAGTTCACAAATAATGAAGATGACTATATCATTTAGTCATTTTAAAATAGTTATAACCGTATTGCAATACAACATTTACATTGTTCAGCACATACATAGGACACAGAATTTCGTTACTCTCAAGGGAGGGAATGGAAATACTTAAAAAGCCATAGAAGCAGAAATGAATTCATTAAAGGCTGATGAGCAATGGATGCCATCATCGAGATACCACATTATGCCAGCTGTATCTACCCATATCAGTACACAATTTTGTACTTTCATTTGTATTAATTCTTGTGCAATTAGCAGCAGAGGTCCTTAATCTTTGATAAGTGAGCACTTGAGGTCCTCAACCAGCAATTTTGTAGGAATTGTTCCCCAATGACATTTTGTCAATTTAGCCATTAGAATGCCACGTGTCTCTCACAAGGTTCCAAGAGCAAGAGGGGTATTCAAAAAAAGAATCACTTCTTCCCCAACTTTCCAACTCCCATCCGTGCAGCCCCTCCTCTCCTCTCCCCTCCCCTCCCCTGCCACCCCACCCCTACTATGGAGCAAGTCGCTGCCCACAGCCCCCATCATCTTCTTCCCCAAAATCCTGATGAATTAGCATAGCCAGATTAATAATCTCCTGTAACCCGTGACTGAGAACTTCGGCAAGAAAGTGAAATCCTGAGTTCAATATAATCTCTATAATCAAGAATGCTTAAATCAATTTAGCAGAATTTTTCCTCAATTTCTCTTTCCAAGAGTTCACCAATTAATCACTATAATGGTGAGGGACAATTGGTGGCTATGGGTAGGGGTGGGCAAAACCCAAATCAACCCGCCAAAAACCGACCGAACCAAACCAACCCGACAGGTTTGGGTCGGTTTTTGCATATTTTTTAAGTGGGTTCGATTTTTTTGCTGCTTCTATGGTCCGGGTTACGGGTTGACCCATCAAAATTGATAAAACCCATCCAACCAAACCCACCTAATTAAAAAAATTGAAAAAATAAAATAAAAGGGTAAAAACTCACATTCCACTCAAATTCTATTCCCTCAAATGCTGAATCGGTGCAGACGTAAACCTAAACGTTCTCTGCCTCTCTCATTCTCTCTCGCCAAATGCCAAATGATGAAGCCCTAATCCCGTCGCGGACTCTATTTCTGATCAAATCGTCCACGTCGGTAGCTGTTTTCAGTCGCCCATGCCGGTCCCATTTTCCTTAAATAGTATTTTCTGTCCAAATAATTATAGGTCTCCAGCGCATTCCTAATCATCAGATCCATAATTTGTTTTTATATTTAAAAACAAAATTGAGTATCTGTTACCTAGGTTTTTTTAGATACATTATTATATGTTTTTAATGAACTTTGATCATACTTCTTTTTATGTTGGTGTTATGCAACATTGAAAGTTTTATCCCATCGTCTATTTTTTTTTTAGTTTAAATATCAATAAATCTATCGGGGTTGGGGAAAATTGTTGCCTGTGAGTTGAAACTTCGATTGTAATGTAGGAGGTTTAGGGTCTACTTTTATAGATGTTTGAGATGATGCTATTGGAACGATTTGTATTTAGGTTTTTTTATGGATATTTGGTGAACCGACCAACCCAACCCAATTCAACCCGACCAAAACTTGGTTGGGTTTCAACCCTTGTATGGGTTAGGTTGGTTTGGTTCTACATCAAACCCATCATGTTGGGTTGAGTTTGAATTAGAACAAAAATCGACCCAACCCACGCCCACCCCTAAGTATGGGTATGAGCGGGGACATGAGTGATTCTGATTTTTTTCTTTTTCTTTTATATAATTCTTTTCATCTTTCCTCACTAGATTTAATTTTTTATTAAAAACAAGGACATAATTGTCTTTTTAACTAAACATTGTGTACAAAACATGTGACTTATTAAGAGTTTTTTGGACGGAATCCCTTAGTTTGGACTCAAGTAATACAGAAATTAAAAGTTGGGGACCCAGGTTCTCACTTATATGAAGGTTGAAGACCTCCGGAGAAAAATCTGATCTATAGGTTACAAGGTTTAACTTAAATTTGATAATAAATGCAGCCATCCACTTCAATAATTGTGCCACGATCCATCTTTTTCAAAGTCACGAAAAAAGAACATATGCATAATGAGTTCCAGAAAAACTGAAAAAAAATCATCTCAGGGAACTCTCAAAAGAGTATAAGTCGCATTTCATTCTGCTCTCACCCACAGAAAAAAACGAAAAAAAAAAAAGGGGGGGGCGTGAGTGAAAAAGAAGGCTGGCAATATTAAATTTTGCATAACCTGAAAAACCAAAAGAAGAATTTGACTACGTCTAAGACTCATAAGAATTAACTATAGCTAAAAGTACCTTTGGCAAAATTTTAATGATCTGCTTCATTTGTTCTTCAAAATTTGCTTCCAAAATCCTATCAGCTTCATCAATCATCAGGCACTGCAAGTCCCAAAATGTATTTAAAACTTAAAGCACTATAAAATAAGCAAAGGGAAGAAAAGAGGAAAGATCTGGATCCTGAATGCTTTCAGTGTTGTATGATACATCTCTTCATGCACAAGCTAGTCCCTACTGCTTCTTTAATCATGATTAGTGTTCTCGAGTTGAAAAGAAAGGATCTACTCAACGGCCATAATGTTATTAGGATATGTTGCTGATACCATTCACTTTTGCATCTTTTTCACTATATTATATATTATTGTCTCAACTATTATACACAAAATACAAATAAACAAAAAAAAAAAGTTATGCAAAAAAGATTACTCAATACCATACTATCTATTAAATGTATTGTTATTTGGTTCCCATTAAGTGAAACATCATGGCCTTTCTCCCGCTATAATTTCAAATCCCATGAGGGACCCCCTTGCAGTGCAATATTCCACTGCTTAGAAGCAAAAAAATGGTGATTTAATGCCTTTATCTAGTTTTCCCATCAGAAATCATTCTCCATAAGGTTACCACTAATTTGTGTCATCACAGCTTTTAGCTAATTGATAATAATAAAAAGACCCATTCTAACTGTAGAGAAAGAACCATACTATACTATTAATATTTTGGAAGTCTTTTAGAGAGAATAATAATAATAATAATCAACTTTTGTCATTACAACATATTGTTGATCCATCAATAAATAAAATGAATTTGCTCCATACCGTCGTAACAACAACATACGTGATATCAATGGCTGTGAGGACATGTAAGATTTTACAATAGTTACATGTCTATTGTGAAACTGAAACATGGTGAATGAAAATCAAATTTTAGCCAAGAAAATGTATTTCTATACCCGTAAGCTTTTATATATGAAGCCTTTAGTATTTTGAAGATGGTCAAGAAGACGGCCAGGCGTTGCTACTAAAAGATTAGCTCCTTTGACAATACGCTCTGCCTCTTTTGTTGATGAGACACCACCTATTGCTAACGCAACAGTCTGCGAATGATACTTTAGAAGGTCTTTTGCCACAGCATGTGTCTGTATCATCAAGTTGGAAATTAGTTTAATAACTTTGAAGTTCAAAAGTATAAAATGCCAATATATCTCTGCAATTAAATGCTAATGAGGTTCTTTTTGGGTGATGATGGCAAGATTGAGGCCTCTCTGAACATCTGACAAATCCCAGGTGCATAGCCCACCCAAAAAAAAGACTATGTGCCAGGCATACCCCAAAACAGAGCCTATGAGGTAGGCCCCAATAAGCTGATGACATTTGACACAACCTAAGCCATGGAAATTGGAGTCAGGAGCCATGAAGCCAATCTCCAGGTCAAAAAATATATATTATATTCACACAAAAAAAAAAAGGGCCGGAGATGGACTTCAAGAAAGGATGGAACTACTTGGCTAAATGCTAAGGGATACTTTTATATAGCTAGCAAAACAAATTCGAATAAACATCTTATATACCTGCATGGCCAACTCCCTGGTCGGGCAAATGACAAGGACGCCAGTCCCATTGCGAGGCTTGAAACCGCCTTGATACAACAACTCCACAGCTGGTACCAGAAAGGCAAGGGTTTTGCCAGAACCTGTCCTTGCAGCTCCAAGAACATCTTCGAATCCTATAAGTGGTGGAATTGCCCGGGCTTGGATCTTCAATCATAAAAATCTATTTTAGGAACATAAATTCTTTCTGACCCAATAAGAAAAAAGATTCTAAGTAGCACATTATAAAAAATAAAATTATAAGTAACATTCAGCACGTTTGAACGTGCTCAAAAGAAGCCCTTCCAGCTGCTATTCTTGGAAGCTCTAAAGATGCGAATTTTAAGCACTGCAAATACTACCCCATCTTGTCGTGGGATTAACCAATAGAACAAAATGAAGTTCACAGTAAAATCAGGGACAAAAAGTTAAAACCAATAAATACAGATTACTCGGAAACATTACTAGGGTAACAATTAATCGCCATCTTCTTTACCTCAGTCATGTACTGAAAACCCATGTCCTTGATGGCATTCATGGTGGGCTCGGATAAACCCAACGATGCAAATGTCTCCGTACTCATAATCCCAGAACCACTTCGTATCATATTCTCTCTCTTCACCTTCTCTTCTTCTCCACTTTCCTCTTCTTCCTTCTCCTCTTTTTGCTCCGTCTTCAATTTTTTCTTGCTTTTTCCCTTCTTTTCTCCAACTAGTTCTTCTTCCTCTATATATTCTCCAATTTCCTCCCCTTCATCGTTGCCTCCTTTTTTCAAGTACTCCTTATTCTCTTTTTCGGGTTCTGAGTATTCTGATTGGGATTTTTTTTGTTTCTTTTTGTCTCTGTTTCTTTTGCGCTTCTTCTTTGTGGAATCCATGGCTTCATTGTTTGGGATTTTCACAATTCCCGGCATTGTTGTTGATGCGTACGAGTTCTAGAGAAAATTCCAGGAGCAGTATAATTGAAAGGAGTATGCAAAGGTATGGTTCAAGGGTTTTGCGGTGGGTTTTCTATTGAACCTTTTTGAAGCATGGGGTTAAAAAGTGTGGTTGCAATGGGCCGAGCCGGCCCATTAAACATTTTACTTGATTTATTCGCCCAACTAATTAGACCGGAAAAAACGGCGGGGCGAGGTGCCCCGACCCAAACCCGCCCCGAAGAATAAAAAAGATTAATTAACTACAAATTTTAAAAAAAAAAAGTTAATTGAAATTTTTTGAAAAAATAAAAATAAACGGGGAGGGGCGGGGTACGATATAAAATTATTAATTAAATATATTTGATTGATTCAAATTTTAGTCTAAAACTAATATACTTGTCTATTTTTTATTGATGAACAAATGAGAGAGAAAGAAATAATGAATTTCATGTAAAATAAAAATAAAAATCACTCATTCCTAAAGAAAATATTTTCCTTCTACGAGGTGATTTTTATTTTTCAGATAATTCATTCTTTTTATCTTTCTCTCATCCGTTCCCTCTCTCTCATCTATTAACCAATAAAAATAGACAAATATTATATTTCCTATATTAGAAATTAAATCAATCAAATACATTTAATTAATAATTTTCACAAAAATAAATTCTGGGTCTTTTAATACAAATTTCATATTCGCAATCAAACACACCCTTAGTTCAAAAAAAAAGAAGTTTTATTTGTCAAACTATTGAATTTTTTTTATTCCTCAAAGTTAAAATATAACTTGATTTTTCAAATAATAAAAATAATTAATTTTACTTTAAGCAAGTAAAAGTGCAATATCTAATACGAATTATGTCAAGGTAATGTGAAACCCTAAATTATGGAAACCCCAAATCTGAAGAACAAAGTGATAAAACTGTCAAAAAATTGACAATAAATGGCATAAATAAACGCACAGAAATGCAAGAAGAATTCATACCCTTTGTACATGTCCATTGGTGGATTCTTTTGCTTCCTCTTGGATGACGATTTGTCCTTGTTGTCATGAGCTCTTTTTATTGTTTCTAAGTTCAAACCAAACCTCGTCGTGGCCAGTTTTATGTTGATATATTATCAAGTAATATAATATATAAATTTTAGAGCTTATGAATTTTACAATTTTTTTTCTCGTTATAAAAGTAAAATAAAAATAAATAATAAATTGAGTTCGAAATATATGAAGTAAAAATTAATAATGTGGACATGGAATATTTTTATCCGTGTTCATATTTTTTTATTAAAAAAATCATGTAAATAATCATCAAAGGCTTGAATGACTTTTATTTTTTTAGGAATTTTAATAATGTTAGTTTTCATAATTTTTACTTTTTATATTTCAGAATTTTGATATTTTAGAATTTTAGAATTTTTTTTATTTATAAATTCTATTTGTTAGATTTTTATTAATTTTCAAAAATTTATTTAAACGTTTGTTTTTTTATGTTTTGAATGTTTTCAGAACTTTCACTTAAAACGCTGAAAACATCAAAAAATGTGTTTTAAGTTTTATGTTATAAGTTTAATCATATCTTTGAAAATTCATTTACGAAAATACTATACTAAACAGTTTTGACCATTTTGCAAAATTGAAAACTGAAAATAGCAAATCGTTTGTACCCTCTCTCAAAAAAATTAAAGACCATTTTGATTTTTCAAAAAATAAAATAAAATTAGAAATAATAACACCTCTTTAAAGAATTTTGTTTCCACATTACTATTAAGCCCCAGTTTGTTTTCCTTTAAAATAAAACTCTTTAATTCTCATATTTATTTTCAACTATACATTTAAACAATAAAACATTTTAGACGTAAATCTAAACTTATCCCTATTTTTTAAAGACACATTTTTCAAAAAATCATTATTCAAACATCATTTTTTTTTTTTTTATCAATAATGACCATCAAACAGGGCAAAGTACTTTTTAATTCCGAAATTACTCCTTTTTCAATCTAAGTTCCAAATTTCTTTCTTTCTCACAATCGTCGACTCGCCATCCACTGTCGTTGAAAATCCATCTCAAACCGAATCGGAAGGATTTATAGGCAAGATTGAAGCAACGACTCACCTCTCGCTTCCCTAGCATAACCTCCATTGCCTCTTCTTTCTTCAAATTCTTTTCTCAAGTAGGAAAATGTTGATTAAAAAGCAAGCCCGTAATTTGGTGGAAATTAAAATGCAGGTTTTAATTTAAATCAAAGTCAATAATTAATTTTTATCACATATTTCATAAGATATACAACTTTTCAATCACTCATTTCATTAACTTTTATTAGAATCTATCAAAAAGCTATTTTTATCTCATACCAAGCAAGGACAAAAAAATAACAATATTTCCCTGAGCTAAATGTTTCATTGGCCATTGAACTTTACACCATGTTACGACTTACTAAATTTCATCAGTTGTTTCATTGGCCAATGAACATAGTTTCGTCGAACTCAATCACTCACTTGATTAAAACTGTTAATATACAAGTTGACATTGTAGATGGAAAAATGATATGGCTAGTTAACTCCTTCAAGTGGTAAGTTGCTTACCAACACAGCTTCCACGTCAGCAACGGCACATCCAAACACGACTTTGAATTGTAAAACCCAAACCCTTCAGCATGAAAAATCAATTTCCCCATAACCAACACGTGACTGTGAATCCATTTCTCCCAATTACATATCCCCAAATCGAACCCTTAATCGTGAAATCCATTTCCCTCAAATCAAACCCTTGAGCTGAAATCCATTTCCCCCAAATTTCTCTTTCTATGTTACGAAGCTATGAACCCTAATCCTCCATTCTATGTTGCCAAGTCTGTGAATAAACAAGCCATTGTTGACCATTTTGAAGGCGTGCACATGGATTGTGTAAGTGTTATGCCCTAGACCCAATCGATTTAGGTTGTAAACACTTTAATATGTTTAATGCATTTTTTGGCAAGATCTATTATTTATTTAAATTACTTTTCTAATGAATTATAAGTGGCTCAAACGGGCTCTTAATTCCGAAATTACTCATTTTTCAATCTAAGTTCCAAATTTCTTTCTTTCTCACAATCGTTGACTCGCCATCCACTGTCATTGAAAATCCATCTCAATCCGAATTGGAAGGATTTATAGGCAAGATTGAAGCAGCGACTCACCTCTCACTTCCCTAGCATAACCTCCGTTGCCTCTTCTTTCTTCAAATTCTTTTCTCAAGTAGGAAAATGTTGATTAAAAAGCAAGCCCGTAATTTGGCGGAAATTAAAATGCAGATTTTAATTTAAATCAAAGTCAATAATTAATTTTTATCACATATTTCATAAGATATATAACTTTTCAATCACACAATTCATTAACTTTCATTAGAATCTATCAAAAAGCTATTTTTATCTCATACCAAACAAGGACAAAATAATAACAATATTTCCCTAAGCTAAATGTTTCATTGGCCATTGAACTTTACACTATGTTACGACTTAGTAAATTTCATCAGTTGTTTCATTGGCCAATGAACTTAGTTTCGTCGAACTCAATCACTCACTTTCAAACCGTTAATATACATGTTGACATTGTAGATGGAAAAATGATGTGGCTGGTTAACTCCTTCAAGTGGTAAGTTGTTTACCAACACAGCTTCCATGTCAACAAAGGCACATCGAAACACGACTTTGATTTGTAAAACCCAAACCCTTGAGCATGAAAAATCAATTTCCCCATAACAAACCCGTGAGGGCCATGACCGTGAATCCATTTCTCCCAATTACATCTCCCCAAATCGAACCTTAATCGTGAAATCCATTTACCTCATATCAAACCCTTGAGCTGAAATCCATTTCCCCCAAGTTTCTCTTTCTATGTTGCGAAGCTATGAACCCTAATCCTCCATTCTATGTTGGGAAGTCTGTGAACAAACAAGCCATTGTTGACCATTTTGAAGGCGTGCACATGGATTCTTCGCCTGAAGGTAATTCCTAAATGGACCATGCTTCTTGTACATTGGGGGATCCATCAAGGTGT
>CAIGRF010093971.1:9044-19400 GCA_903798235.1 Fraxinus ornus
TAAAAAACTTGTATCTATTTTAAAAAGTTCTGATTTTTGAAATTTAAACTATAAAATCTGATTTTGGAAAATGAATCTCCAAAAGTAGGGAATGGTGTAATTTCCTCTATACTATAACTATACCCACTACTACCCACCAGGCCACCACGCCGGCCCAGCCCAATCCCCAAATGAAAACCCCACCGTCTCAGTATCTCACCCGTCTTCCCCATTTCAATTCTCGCTCGCCCTCGCCGCCTGCTCCTCTCCGCCACCTGCTAATTCCGCCAACCGAGTGTTGTGCAACCAACTGATTCCGCTCCTTCACGGCTTCACCAATGCAGAAGAACGCAATGCAATGTTGGTGGAGAAAAGAGAGAAGAATACAGTGAGAGTGAGCTGATTCCTTTCCTGCTTTCCCGTTTGACTAAAATACAATGAGCTGAATTTGATTTTTTAAGCATTACTAAGCAACTACTTCGTAAATTCTAATACAGGAAATCTTCCTAGCTGGTTGACTGGTTCGGAAATCCCCTGGCAGGCTGGCAGGCTCTGGTGAGTCTCTACTTGTTTGGCTTTGCAAATTAGAAGTCTACTTGGCTTTGCTAATTAGAAGTCTACTCCCTGGCAATTGATTTGGCTTTGCAAATTAGAAGTAGTTTTGTTTCAGTGTTTGTAATTTGTATAGTTGTATTGTTTATCAATTATCTCACTCTCAGGGTATGGAGAAGTATTTCAAAAGAGTGTGTAAATTTCTTTTATACGTTTATTGATTTTTTTGTTACGTTTTCGTACATTAATTATCTTCCTTTGTTTCTTTTCTCTATCACAAATTACCAATTTACCTCCTTTTAACAGATAATGTTTTAAAAAAAATATTTCAGGGGCAGCGCCCCCGAACCCCCACGGACCCCACCCCTTCAACTCTGGGACCCCCCCTAGTTGGATGGGCTGGCTCCGCCCCTGCCTACATTAGTTGTTATCAAGTTGGAGGTTTCATTTTCGATTCTCCGAGGAGAGAATGATGTGGAACATCACTTGAATGTAGAGATGGGTATATTTCATAATGAATACTTCGAAGTAAAGGCCTCAACGAATTTTGTACTTAATTCTGGACGGCAAAGAGTTTGATTGCGTCTATATAACAAGATCAGTGTCAAATAAGAATATTTGTGCATTCGCTCAAATAACTGCTAAAATTGCATCATTGTTGAAAGAACTTCTTCAATATCAACCTTTCTCTTGCCTATTCAGTATTCACATTTCAATTATTTCAAAGACGGACAAATTCGAGTTCTTCAACCACCCGACACAAAACAATCAGCCCATCTAGCACAAGAAAAAAAGCCCAATATTTGGCTCAACTACAACCATCACTTAATACCTTTTCCCTTGGCTGAAACACCACCACACCACACTAGTGTTAAAATTGAAATTATTACAAGGTGAGAATTTTCTAGTTCGACCCTAAAATAATTTAATAGGTGAATAACGTGGAATTAAATTTATCAATTAAAAGCAAAAAGTTATTTTTTCATTGTTCTACATGTTTAGTCAATCAAGTCAAGTTATAATATGTTGGATTCCATAATAATAATTAAAGTAGTAAATAACACAAGATTTGTTAACGGAGTAAACCCTTATCTGGGTGACAACTTTGGGACCAAACATGTTGCTTCCAATATAGACAATAAGAACTTACAGTATGATCCAACTTAGAAACTCCACTAGACTCACTAATCTAATTCATGTAATCTTCAAAACGCGCTGAAACGTGATTCATACACACCTGCTCCCGATCTTCTGGAAGTGTCTCTCTCATGTAGATCACCAAGAATACCTTGTTCTTGTAATCTTCATGTGCTCATAGTCCAACATTCCTCAATCTTCAACAAACCTCCACTTGTATGCACATGTGAGGATGGTCCACGTGTGCTTGCCTACAATCTGGTGATGCACGAGCTCTAATGAATAATGATGAACGAGATTTTATATTATTATTATTATTATTATGATTGAGATTGTACCGTCTAAATTTAATGTGATTAATAATCCAATATTAGTAAGACCCATAATTGGAATTTAACTTTGAAAACTACTACCAATTCATTTAAAATAAAAATTGCATGCTTATGATTGTCATTAATAATAAAAGATTTAGAATTTTCAAATAGTCTAGCCAAAGTTGAAATGGATGAACTAGAACTAGTCTGTTTTTTTTACTGGGAAATTACTATAATGATTTAGTCTCTTTCTTAACCATTTCTTGGCAACCATTTGCAATAAATATTCGGTTGTTTAGTTGGAGAAAACAAACAAACAGACGACTTTAATTAATCGGTAGTTGTAATGGCAAGTCACCAAAAAGTCAATAATATTTCTCTTTTACGACATCTAGATTGTGTTTGATTGATATGTAAAATATCTATTAGAAAAGAAAACATTTTCCCTTATTTTGAGGAAAACGAAAATCTATCCCCCGAAGAAAATGTTTTCCTTAAAAACAATAAAAAGTAGGCATATTTTCAAAAGTTGGAAAATATTTTCAGTAGAAAAAAATGCAATAAAACACTCCAAAGTAGAAATTTTGGTGAAAAGCTGACATTTTTCATGGAAAATTAATGCAATCAAACACACACTTAATCTTTTTATTTATATTGCTTCCAAGAAAAGAAAAGAAAAAAAAAAAAAGATTTTCATGTAACCACGGTATTCCTCCGCCATAAGTGACAGCATATCAATAAAATCTCGGAGGTACCACCCTCCTCCAACCAAAAAAAAAAAAAAAATGGAAATAATGATCGAAGCTTGTAGAGCAAAATTTTAAGGACTTTTTCAATAATTATTTATTTATCAATTATGTACTTCTAAAATCAAATTTTATATTGAGATACAAATCTTGAGAATTTAATATATTTTGATGTGTAATTTTGTCTTAAAATTGTATCCCTAACGTTCCCCAATTTTGAATGAATATATTCATATTTATAGACATAAATCAGGTCTAAAATAGAGTCCAAGATGATAGGGAACCATCATTTTAGTCCCAATAGGATATCACAAATTACTGATATTTATTATTTTCTTGTGCAATTTGGTCTCTGTTTCCTTTTTTTAATTCAAATTGAGTCACTAAATATTGCAATTGAGATCCTTCAACTTCTAAATGTTACTCATTGATCCCTAACTTCCAAGACATATCTAGCTTTGCTCATTTTTTAATCAATTATTACTCATTTTCGTCCATTCTCCAATTCCGAGTTTTCTCCTAAAATAATTAAAACAAAAACACACAAGTCAAGTATATTATTCATAAAAGTTACTTTTGATGGCTCAGATTACAATTAAGTCCCTGTTTGGTACACATTAAAATCTTCATTTTCATTATTCTACTCATTTTCAATAAAATAATATTTTTCATCCAATATATAATTTTTCCTTCTTTTTCAACCACACATTCTCCATCAATCTACTATTCCAAAATACATTCTTCCAAAATAACGTGGTTCAAACACACCCTAAGTCAATCTTTTTGGTTTGTGCTCGATATGGACTATAAATAAGTCCAAACAATAATTAATTCTAAGCTAAAATAGTTTTAAATTATGCCAATACAGAAGCTCAGTCCTGATCTCATGTTGTACTTTTCAATTCGGCTCGTCAGTTCGGACGACTAGCAACTCGGCTTGTAAAAAGCCTGAGCCGACTCGGCTCACGGCTCGAAGGAACCGAGCCTCTTTTTGGTCGATAGACTGATTCTAAGCCAACTCGTGTCACGAGCAGTTTCTACAGGCAAGCTCGCCTGCTATAACCAAGTTTTTTTTTTTTCTTAAATTATATATTTTTTAAAGAAATCGACTCGGCTTGGCTAGGTAAGACCCAAGCCATCGATTCTCGTTCAGGCCATTTACAGCTTGAGAGCCGGTTCGGCTCGATTCGTTTGAAAAGTTTGGTACTGCTACTGCAATTTTACCAAAATTTTATTGATAAATGGGACCCGCTCACAATAAAAAAAAGTGATTTAAAAAAAAAAAAAAAAAAAAAAAAACTTGCCACATCACATGAGCTAAATAATATCATCTAGCCCTAGTGATGATTAAACACGAGTCGAAGTAGAAGAACGTGATTGGCGTTCATACACCGAGATTAGGCATCATTATTCTAACAAATTGTGCTAATAGTTTGAACACATTTTTTTTTTTTTTACCGTGTTAGTTCATAAAAAATTAGCATATATTTTTTCTACTTCATAAATTAGCTCAAAAAAAAAAAACTCTATCCACCCTAAAATTTCATGTATAACTCAACTTCAAATTTAAAATACCGTTCTAGTTTCATCACCAGGTTGAACAAAACATTATATTTAACAAGATTTGAACTCTTCTTCCGTTGAATGTCTATGGCATATTCCAACTTACTATATCAATGTTTGACAGTTTTTCTTTCGCCGTTGTAAGACGGAAATTGTGACAAAGCTTTTGCACCTTGAGTCCCAACGACTCCACCTTCTTTAAATTCCTCTCCCAAAATATTTAAAAAACCTGCTTCCTTCGTCTTTCAACTTGTTTGTTACCTGTGGAAAACATACTCCAAAAGAAGTCAAAATTGTCATTCAAAATATATCTTTCTTTAAATGACCAGTAAAACCATCTTGTCAATTTAATCAATGCTGGTCTACAAACACCATATTTGATTCTTCTTGTACCATCTCTACAACAACCATAATCTTGATCTTGAATAATGGATTTGATGGAAACCATGGCTGTTGATCGTATGATCATCACAGATAATCCAAGTCCAAGAATCTCATTTTCTGATGAAGTTGCAATGCTTAAAGACACTCCATATCGCTCAGATTCTGCACTGTTTGACTCAGCTTCTGATTTTGATTTCTGTATTACCAGTAACGGAACTTGTTTGGCTGATGAGCTGTTTTCAGATGGCCTGATTCTACCTCTTCAACTTCAAGAAAAGTTAGTTAATTCGAAACAACTTTCGACGTCTAAGCCTCCACTGCCACTTCCTCCAACAAATCAGAATTTAAAGCAGGAAAGCATTGATCAAAAGCATCAATCAACGGCACCTTTCTGGCATTTGAAGAGAAGTAGTAGCCTTCATTGTGATCACAATTCCAAGAAAAGTTCAATTTGGTCTTCGTTATCGCGTAGTAATTCAACAGGCTCTGTGCCCAATTCGAAGAAGATGTCCAAGAATTCTTCTGCAAAGGTTTGTTCACAAAAGCCGCCATTAAGGAAAAATCCTAGAGGGGCTTATGGTACTGGTGTTCAGATTAGTCCAGTGTTGAATGGACCACCTCCTTGTGTTATTTCTGTGAATACTGGTAATCTCTTTGGTTTGGGGACATTGTTTCGCAATGGAAAAGGCAAGAACATCAAGAAATGATCTTCATGTAATTGACCATCGTTCCTTGGGATATTTGGAATGTTATATAAGATATCGTGTTTGACAGCAAATTAAGCCTTTGGGGTCGGCTGAGTGAATTCCTTTTCATACCTTTCTTTCTATTCGTTGTTCGATCAAGAGGAATTCCTAAGGCATATCGTGTATGTAAATCATTATGAAGAATTATTGACTAAGACATGGTAGAATTAGATTAGATGTATAATAGAGGGATAAGGAAAGAGAAGGATAAACAGAATTTATGGAGAGTGTGTGAATTTTCATGTTGATGCACATCAACATGTCACTAGCTAAGGGGACATTAAAAAACAGATAACCTTGTTCATGCTTGTCAGTTTCGTTTCTTCCTTAAAACTTTTTGTCTTATTACCTGCTTTATTTAGATTTTTGTTTAAATTTTTATGGTACCGACTGTGATTTTTCCCTTTTTTGGCCATGATTTGTAGCAGCAGCAGTGCTTTCATTAACATTTCCAACTAATCTACTGCTGCTATGTGTTGAGTATTCTAATTTTCTCTACTCCTTGATTTTTTATAATTATATAGAGCCTACCTAGAGGGAGTTGAGCAGGCACTTTATTACGATTGGTAAATAAGATTGGCCGTGAAGAAAGAAGATAGATGTGTAACAAAGTTTATCCGATTATCGTGTTTGATAATGCAAAACCAGCATACTGAATACCATGCCGAGATTTATCCAGCTTCAAAGAAATTTTGTTCATCGTATTCATCGATAGAAAAAGAAACTTTTGCCGAAAGTGATGGAGCATAAATAGTATAAGAAATACAGTTCAGTTCAGTTCCCTTTTCCTTATAATTTATTTATTTATTTTTTTGGAAAAAAAAAAACACAATTTTCAACACTTGCATATACAGAAACAAGATCCAACTAAAATTCCATCGATGGAATGAAATGTTTTGAGAGAATATTTACATGATCTCATCTGGAGTATTTCAACCCCATTTCCAGTCTCTCATTTATACAGAAGTGGAAAAATGTATAGAACTTGAATGCACATAACGTTCTTTTTCCACTGGATCATTTATATAAGATAATTAAAATAAAATCCTCAAGATCATTTCTTGTGAATCAGTTGTTATCGAGAACAAATGAACTATCCACCCTTGTAATTTTTGGCAACTTTACTACAAAAAGTTTACCTCTAATTTCTGCTGCTTCATGCCTGGTATATCTCATGTCTCAACTAGCAGAACTTATTTGCTTAATACAACGGCTGGTGCACTTCACAGGGGGCAAAAAAGGTCAAACACATGAGAATTCTGGAGAACATCAATGCCTACAAAGATTTATTGGCAATATTTTAATCTTTAAAAAATTAATGTGTTGCTTAATGAAAATAATGACCTAAAATTAACTGGCATTACCGGAAATAATTTTTGTACATGCTGAAAATGGGCTATGAACAATTTGATGACTTTTGTACTTCTGTTTCAAATTCTCTTACACTGCCAACAACTTCTTGGATTTTTGACGAGAGAAGCTCTGTTTGCTCCTCAACATTTTTCAATAGTGTAAGTAGCTGCTCTCGGTAAAGAGCACATAACTTATCCTGATGTTCCAGCTCCAATGTTAATACTTGTATTCTCCTGTCCTTGTGATCCTATAGAAGGAAATCTCCAATCATCACAAAAATTGCATAAGAAATGAGATATCCAAGGCAAAAAAGGAAATGGGGATGCATGCTGTACAAAACTCGCCAATTCCAAAATGAAGAGGAAATACATTAATGTGTGACATGTGAAACCTTGACTTAATTAAGGCATCTTCATGCTGGCACATGTAACTACCCTGTGGTTCCTTGACATATTCCCCTCATTGTCTAAGACTAAAATGATGCCCCCTCCTGAAGTCGTTTTATCAGTGAGAATGCAACAGAGAATGAAAGAGAACTTCAAAACAAGATAGCCAAAGGTGAGCTAGGACGAATTTTCGTACTAACCACAGTGCAGAACCACTTATAGGATTCCAAGAATTATATTTTTCTCTGAAGATCATGTATCAGATATTTTAGACCATTAAGTATGTTTCAATTTCAATCCAAGTGAACAAGTTCAGTGTTGAAGGATAGATTCTTCATTTAAAATAGTATACTTTCACACACCCAGCAACACGCTTGGACTCGGCGATTTTATGCTTGTTTTTACAATGGCAAAGGAGTCCTAACAGCACATGAACTAGCTTGGACTCGGTGAGTTTTATGCTTGTTTTCAAATGGCAAAGGAGCCTACATTATGAGCTAGTGAAATTTGGAAGAACTGGAGCCTATCTTCCCAACATCAGTTCATCTTACCTTCACCCCCAACTAGGTAGAGGCTTGACTGACATACTTCAGGATATGGGTGAACTAAACTAGATCTGATTCCAAGTCAATATCTTCACATCCATTTTCAAAGATGAATAGCCAAGTGCAATGAAGTGATAATTCCAGGAATTCAATATTAAGATGATAAGTGTACAAGGTAATTTCATCTTTATGCAGTACTACAAGACCTCCCTAAGCTAGTATAGAGCGGTCGTCATCAGCCAAAATTTCTGCACAGCAAAATGCTGCCTTTGAAAGTGAGAAAGAAGTGCAAAGAACAGGAAGTAAATGCAGGAAATGTGGAAGGAAGAAACAAAATAAAGACAAAAATTATAAGTGGTAAACAGGGAAGCACATGTATGTCAAAAACAATTTGGAGACCTTATTAAATCCCGACAAAAGCATGATAGCAGATACTATGATACTTTTCCTAATAGGCATGCAAAAATCCAAGTAAAATGATGTATAATTTAAAGTTTAAACATTTAACTTGTGAAATCAAACAAGCTTCCCTAGCTTCAGTAACAATCATCAAGGCATACTTGTATCATCTTAGCAACGCACATTAGCAATAAAATGTATTGATACATTTTATACTAATTACAGTCGGCAAATAAAATATCCTTGACTTGGTTGTTTGACCTCTACAAAAATGACTACTCACCATTTGATTACGAGATGGACGACCAGAGAGAACAAGTGGATGAGTATGTTCCTTCACAAATCTTGAAACAACCCACTTGCCAGCCTTGTCAACCTTTACCAACATCATTGCCTTACAACCCTCTCGTGAGCTACCACGTGGCTTTTTAACAGGTCCATATTGGTCTCTTAGTTTGGCATTATAACCCTGCTTATTACAAGATAATCTCCGGGAAAGAATTCTCTTATCCACCTCTGAACGCCGGCACTGATCAATACGCATTATAAACCCCAAACGCCTAGCATACTCATCATAAAATTCCTTGGCTGCATCTTCAGAGTCAAATTCCATACCTATACATGGTTCTTGAACAGAATTTTCTTCTGATGCAATGGATTCCCTTTCGGCGAAACTGTCCACTGTAATAGCTCCAGAATGGGAGTCCACTGCCAAAAGTGCCATGATTCAGTATCTGACAATCACACAAGGGTATACCTCACTTTCTCCAATAAGTAATTACTTGGGGGCATAAAAATCTGCACACATCAGATGCAACCATAAAAGCGTTTCAGCATAAGAATCTTCCTAAAATGAAGACTTTTAATCTTTTGCTCTATTTTTCAGGTGTAAATCAGGCATAGATTACATGCTCACATATCCTAGTAAAGTGGCCATGGATTCCTTTATTTAGTACATATGGACCAATGCATACTTATACACCACACGTTGATGTACATCCACGTCCGATTATGTATGCTGTCAAATTACTAACATTATGTCATTTACTTTAAAGATGCGATATTTTATAATTGATGGCTGAGGCTAATTACCAAATAATTTAAAGATGCAATTTCTTATAAGATCATTCACTATCTCACTTCTAAAAATTCGTCCACTCTTTACAGTTCTTCAATCTTCAAGAATCACTCTCACACTACCCATCTCACCAATATTGCAAGAAGGCTTCACCGAGCTCAATTGCATTTTGAGATCGAAAAGTCTTCAGAATTTTTCCTTTGCATTTGGTTTCTAATTCAAGAAACAATAAGTTAATTTACAGTAGTTATCAATTGATTAAGCATCTCACAGCCCCAATAAATGCAAGATAAATTACCCAAAAATATTGTCAACATAAATTGCTTAGTAGTTTTAGAAAAGCGAAAAATAAAAATTGACAAATTAGCTTCATAAATCAGATAAAAATGAAAAACTTACTAAATTTTATATGGTAAGACCCTTTTCAAAAAAGTGAAACTATTCACGTTGGTTGATGATGAATCTTTCAATTGAACATGACAAAACAAAAGGGTTTATCGTCGTTTAGATCTTCAGAGGTGGGTTTGTTTTAGTTTTCTTTCTCCCCAAATATTTGCTGTTGTTGCGGGATTTTACGTACAGTATTTGCTCTACTCCGTGTCCGTTTTCTTACTAACTCGCGTCGAACAACGGAAGGCTCATTGAAAAACGTGTTGCCGAGCCCTTTTGGACTTTTTTGGGGACTTTACAGGTAATTCATAATTGTTAGCATTGATAAAAGGATAATTCTTGGTGTACAAAATGAGGTATAAAAAGGTGTCCAAAATTGTTAAATGGCGGCCCCCTACAGGCGCCCCCAATAGGGGGCCGCCATTTGACAATTTTGGACACCCTTTTATAACACATTTTGTACCTGTAGCACAATCCTTGATAAAAAGGAGCAAAAAGGTGGTGGGGAGGGTGTAAAAGTTTTGCATTTTTTATTCATGTTCAAGATTCAATTTGATTTGATATTTTTATCAGTACTAGTTAGGCATGGACTTTGTTATTTTGAAGCTAATATTAGCGTTAAATATAAAGGATTAAAAGGAGATATAAGTAAGCTTAGCAAAATGAGCTTAATTGTTGAAAATTTTAATATTTTTTAATTTTGAGAATAATATGTTACAAACAAACAAAAATTGAAAACAAATTCAATATTTAACAGAATCAAGAATGATTAAAAATATGACAA